>RQOL01000141.1:0-24844 GCA_013076295.1 Sanderia malayensis
AATCCAGCATTGGATAAAATTTTTGTCGTTGCGATCGTTACTCATTGGCATGCACAACGCTGCTGATATTGCCGTGTAGAGTGGCCGTAACATTTGGACTGGGGATTAGGGAAATCCGTCTCTACTCCAATGCGTCTACAAAATCACCCAAAACTTTGTTGGAGGCTGTAATAATAAGACGATAATGATACGAGTAATGATACGAGTGCAGGTTTTTCTCTGAGCCAGCTCTTCTAAGACCATTTTTTATTCAGAAATGTTGGCCTCTGATTTCAGTTTTCCATACCTCTCTATTGAATTCAGTCAGAGGCGGCACCAGCCCTCAAAAAACGGGGAGGACTGGGAAAAATTTTTAGGACCAGGCCCATTTTTATGAAAGCCACGCCCATTAGAAAAATTAGACTTTGCTGTATAGTATAGTATACCCTACTGTATAGGGTCGGTATATTCAAAAAGTCTTTTGCATTTCCGTGTTTATCTTATCTGTTTTTTCACATGTGCCATCGTACCCCCCCCCCTAAATATTTCTCCTCGGATTTCGACGAATTGAAAAATCGGCCCTGGAAAATATTGGGGAGGACATGTCCTCCCCAGTCCTCCCCGTGGTGCCGCCTCTGAATTCAGTTAAAAATAGTCGCAAAGAGAAAAACAAAAAGTCGGGAATAGCGTCCAAAGAAAGGCAGGAGGCTATACAAAGGATTTGCACAATGTGTGCAAAAATAGCAGAGAATTCTTCAATTCATTGTTGATTTGTTCATTGATGAATTCTCCGCAAATTGCGTGAACAACTATCTTTGGTCATTATGTGAGCTTTCTTACACTCTCAATTTAGCGGCACACAAAAGAATGCTTACAGTTGTTTGGCAAATAAATAAAAGCAAAACAAAGCAAAATATCGGCCGACCGTTGTGTATGTGTTGGGGAGGCTCAATCTTTCAAGAAGGACAGCAAGACAACGCTTCTAATCCGTTAAGAACCATTTCCTTTCAGCCTCGTCTGGAGACGCTAAGCCCGACGTCACAAAAGCTAGGTGTGTTTATGCGAAAAGTAAAGTTACACACTCGGTGTCTTCTTAAGCGAGCAGCGATGGCCTTCTAAGACCGTTTCTTGTCCAGAATTGTACACAATTTGTTTAGTTGAAACAGATAGCGAGGAAGTAATTAGTAATCTGACGAACAATAGGATTAATTGCAAGTGATAATTGATCACCTCACAGCCGGTCGAAAAATCGTAGCCGCAAAATGGCGGTCGGGCTGTGAAGTTGGTTGAAAATACAAGTTTCGGAAACGTTATCGCTTTTCTAATGAAATCAAAAACGTACAGAACGGCTTGAGATGGAGTCTCCAGGGTTTGCACGCCGAACTCATTCATTTTAGCGACAGAAATAACCTGAAGAGTCGACACTAGAAGCGACGGAGGAAACAAGAGAACAAGCAAAGGGCGTGACGAAGAGCAGCGAAGCAATAACAAATAACAAATTTGATTGGGCAATGACACGTGGAGTTAAAGAGATCGCAAAAGATCTTGATCTCAAAGATCTTCATGAAGATCTCACAAAGGCTTTCTACGAAATAGTAGATACATCTAAAAGAGAATAACAGAATAGAATAGAATAAAATAGAAAAATAGACTCTTCAGGAGAGATCTGCTGTCCTTAATCTTCTAGAAGCTATGGAGAGCCATGATCGTATGCATCCTGAATGGACATCATGGTACCTATAGAAGAGATATCTGCTTTGATCTGCAAGAGTAGATCAAATTAGATGACCTTTGTTTGAAAGCACAGAATAGAAAGATAACTCTCTTGAAAATTTGTACCAAAGGATAGAAAATATACAGAAATATGATTGTAGATAAACCACAATAGCTTTACTTTCATCCATTCATCTCATAACATAATATCTAATATTATTTGCAACGTGTTACCTAAACAACGGGGTGCAACATACTTGAAGACTCGAAAATAAATCATATCATAAAAATATACAGTGGAAATAATTATCTTGAACAGTCAAAAGTCTGCTTTGCATTTTTTAGCTTGATATTCGGAGCTTACCGTTAACTAAAATCAACATTAATCAGAATATTGCCCGTCAAACAACGTTAACATACAACAAAATATTGTCCTCCAAAAATATCACAAAAATACAGTCAACTCTGTCTAATTCGAACACTCTGGGGAAGCGTGAAAATGTTCGAATTACAAAAAGTTCGAATTATAGAGGTTTGCTTTATAAGGGTTGTTTCTTTGGTGATCCTTGAAGGGACGGAGAATTTGGTTCGAATTAGACAAAAGTTCGAATTACACGAGTTCGAACTATGCAGATTTGACTGTATACACATAAAACTATGTAGTATCGCACAGAGTCAAAAGTCTACTCGCAACTTCGATGCGGAGCTAGCATACCGTCAACAAAAGTTAACATTAATCAGAATATTGCCCGCCAAACAACGTTACATACAACAAAATATTCTCCTCCAAAAATATCACAAAAATATACACATAAACTATGTAATAATCGCAGAGTCTAAAGTCTATTCGCAACTTCGATGCGGAGCTAGCATACCGTCAACAAAAGTTAACATTAATCAGAATATTTCCCGCCAAACAACGTTAACATACAACAAAATATTCTCCTCCAAAAATATCACAAAAATATACACATAAAACTATGTAATATCGCACAGAGTCAAAAGTCTAGTCGCAACTTCGATGCGGAGCTACCGTCAACAAAAGTTAACATTAATCAGAATATTGCCCGCCAAACAACGTTAGCATGCATCAAAGTATTCTCCATCAACCGAAGTGGGCATTGATCAAAACATTGCCCTCGCCGTCGGAATCAGAGCTATACACGACCGAATCATCGGCATTGTTGTTGACGCTGTTGACACTGCACTGTAGTTCGCGGGAATTTGTCATTAAGTTTGATGAAGGAGACTGGAAACGACGCTTGACACTGGTCGAGCGAAAGTGCATCCGTTGTAAATAGTCAATCGCCAGGTACATACCGCGTGCGAGATAATGTCCGGCGACACGCAGAAACGTACTCAAAAACACGCAAAGTCCACCAATATATGCAAATGCTGAAGAAAAATACCCATGGTCACACGCGCTGCGCAATACAATGCAAGTGCCCAGAGATGCAACACAGCCATCGCATTAAGCTGCGGTGCATTTATCGGAACATGTAATTGGACCTTTAAACATTGGATACTTGGGAATGAGGATATTCAAAGAAAAAATGTGACACACTAATAGTTGGATCATTCACCTGGACTATTTGGAACATATATTGACTGGGATTAAGCTCAATTATTTTGAACGCACAAAACCAGTCATATCTTCAACCAGGCAGATCATTTAAATGATCAGCTTGGTTGAAGAATATCCAGACAAAAGTTAAAGAAGAAATACAAGCATTGGAAATAAAAAATAAAGCAAACGTACTTAACAGAAATCCATAGATGCTCATGTTGAAGTTGAATGTACAAAAAGCTCCCTGTAAACAAAGTGACAAACGTATTATTATAATCTCAAAACAGCAAGGTTTTCAATGACGTTGCTAAATATCCGCGCGTAGTGAATAGACTTACTTGTTTTGCGCTGCTTGGAAAACGCGATGAGCAGGAAAAAACTTGAACTTTATCAGACTTGACGCACTGACGCAGAGCGGAAGAACGGCATTCGGAACATGGATAGCATTGAACCTAAATCAAGAGACAAAACATGCAATAGGATCTGGCACAATAACAATAGCATGCCATTATACGATACATATACGATTCAGTATGATCGATGAAAAGTATATTGTAATGCATGATGGATATCAACAGCCTGATGGATGGATATAAATAGTTCGCTATAAGAGTTGTAATGGAAGTTTGTTATATTGTAAATAGTTGAATAAGTGTTTATGCGAAACGAAGCCCTGCCTCCAAAGAAGCCCCACATAAAAATTCAATTTTGAAAATAATCGCCCAAGGGCTTTACGGCACAGGGAATATTCAACTGATGAGGTGAGAAGAGGTGGGGGATAGGTGAGTAAAGGTGGTGGATAGGTGAGTAGAGGTGGGGGATAGGTGAGTAGAGGTGGTGGATAGGTGAGTAGAGGTGGGGGATAGGTGAGCAGAGGTGGGGGATAGGTGAGTAGAGGTGGGGGATAGGTGAGTAGAGGTGGGGGATAGGTGAGCAGAGGTGGGGGATAGGTGAGCAGAGGTGGGGGATAGGTGAGTAGAGGTGGGGGATAGGTGAGCAGAGGTGGGGGATAGGTGAGTAGAGGTGGGGATAGGTGAGTAGAGGTGGTGGAGAGGTCAGTAGAGGTGGGGGATAGGTGAGTAGAGGTGGTGGAGAGGTCAGTAGAGGTGGTGGATAGGTGAGCAGAGGTGGGGGATAGGTGAGTAGAGGTGGGGGATAGGTGAGCAGAGGTGGGGGATAGGCGAGTAGAGGTGGTGGATAGGTGAGCAGAGGTGGTGGATAGGTGAGTAGAGGTGGTGGAGAGGTCAGTAGAGGTGGGGGATAGGTGAGTAGAGGCAGTGGATAGGTGAGTAGAGGTGGTGGATATGAGATTTCTTTGTCCAAATGTGCAGCATTGACTATGGCAGTATAGAGAGTAGTTTAACAGGAGAATAACACAATTTGATGCATGGTCATTACATACCTGACTTGTAGTGCTGCAAAGTTGCATGATCTCCACAGTGGAGTTGAAACAAGCCCAGGATGCATACAATTTGATGAACCAGATCATGAGTGAAGAAAATATGACCAAGTACGTTGCCAAGAAATTCCACACAATGTGCACCCATGTGTTCTGTTTACTGCTCAGACTGGACTGCAAAATAAAATCAGAATTTCCTAATTGCACTACACATTATTATTATTACCATTATGACTATTATTATTGCTATTATGGTTTGGAATTTGTGTGAATAACATCCTAAGCAAACTAACTCTGAATTTGAATGGAAACTTTTTTCTCTTGTAGAATATGACCATGAACACCGTTGTTGCAGACAGAGCAATGCTTGCCACTTGCAGTCCCAAGCCGTTCATGCGACTGGAGTAATGTCTAGAGAATACAAATTTGGAGATGATTATAATGAAACAAAACATGCATGCAAGAAAATGATATCAGGGTCATTGATGTTCTGTTGTTTCAACAGAGTAAAGGGCAAGACTTACTTCCATTCAAAGTGCTTCTTGCTCCAGAAATTGACAATCCAAAAGATGAGAAACGTGGCAGTGATGTTGGCCGTTAAAAACCAAGACAGTCCCTTGTATCTCAGCCAGACGCAAACACATTGATAAACCTGGAACAGATGGAACACAAAAACCTTGATAGGCAGATGGAGATATAATCTTTATGTTCAGATTAAAAAGCAGCAGTACTCAAAACAATAAATGATAAATCTGAAAATAAGTTAGAGCATTAAATGTACATACAATAAGCAAATTGCTCATACTTACAACTAGTATTGATAGTATAGGCAAATCCATCAATCGCAGTATACCCTTAAAGAAAGAGCAGATATTAAGACAGTGTGCAAAGTAACGAGCAGGGCTACCTTATTCAGAGCATTGTATATATCTCTAGAATACCTTGCTTGCGAAATTATTTTCAGATACTTACAGATTCTGTACTTCGCGGATCATTCTAGAAAACACAAGGTAACACGTTAGCCTACAATGTATAATCGCAATTTGCAAGCAAAGAAGGTGTGCGTGTATTATATTTCAGTATTGTTTGAAGAATTTACGATTTCTGTATTATTACCTGGAAAAATCCGCGTGGAAGGTCAATGCTTGCTGTTGCATCCCCGTACGCATCAAAGAAAGGCGGATTTCGGACGAATTCCACAACTCCAGCCCACAAATAGGCCATGGATAAGAGAAAGTGAAAAAATTGCAGAAAAATACACAAGTCTCGCTTTAAATTTTCCCTCCAACAACGCCTTGTTGACAACCCAACTGGCCTATTTTCCTTGCTTGTTGCTGAAGATGATTCTGAACGGTCTTCCAAGCTACAAAGCGGGCTGGAATCTCCTCTAACATATTCACAATCCATTTTATATTTCCTCGCAAAGGTTGTATGTTCACATTAAAACCGGGTATACAAAAAGAGTTCCACTTTCTCTTCCTGGGTGAGTTTTATTTACTTGCATTTCGCATGCCGCTGCAAAAAAGTGGCAAAATTCCTTTCCACCACTATCATTTTAGTCAATTCTTGCAACATATTATTAGCTTATACCCAAGATACATTATGACGTCACCCTCTGAGCAACCTGGTTGTAAAATGAGCAAGACCATTTAACGTCCGTATTCTAAAGCCATTCCGGGATTCATTTTGATGCAAAGTGATTGGGGCGAGCGACAGCGTGCAAAACTTTAAATGACGTCATCTCAACATAATTGGGTAATGTCACATTATGTCATATTTGAAAAATAAGGAACCTGTTTCTTCACAGGCGTTTTGGGGTTATTTCAACCAGATATTGTTGCCGTTTTAGGACCTTTAAATTTGACATTTGTGGTGTTGTGATTTCAAATTTGCGGTATAAGAGGGTTAGCGTGAAGAATTATAACGCTTCGCGGAAAGTTTTCATCAGTTGTCCAGTGTGTGGGATCGTAAATTTTCCCTAAAATAACTCCAGTATCATGTACAGTCTAGGCGCACAAAAAGCTCCTTGTAAAGGCCACAACCTTGTTTGAACACGCAAAGGCCCCCAGTTATGAAAACAACCAGTTTCTCTAATGATAAAAAGATAATACCCAGCAGCGGAATAGGAATCATGCTTCTTGTCACTTAACAGTCGGTTTTCGTGGCTACCAGATCCAATAATGATTGACAAGCGAATCGTGGCCAATGGATGCAAAATTCTAAGTGACATAAAGGCACCGAAACATGCCAGCGACCGACCGCAATTGCAGGTTTGGCAAACGGTTTCAACAGATTCAAAAATCATCACTTGTTCTCACAAAGAAAGGGTCCGCAGGGAACACAGTTCGCTTGTTTCTTGTCGACTGCTAAATCACTTACTTCTTTCCCATACATTAAGCGGAGTGCACAAAATTTCTTATACACAGCTGCTTATATAGAGTTGTTTGCGTTGTCGTCTATATACAGTGGATTGGACAGTGAACTAAACTGCTACAATGGTTTGGATTGAGGGACGCGTAGCTCTGTGTATCGTGATCAGCGTAGTTTGCAGTTTCACTTCTGTTGGTAAGTTTTTCACGTCATGTACGCTTGTAGTGTAGCCAGTGTGTAGTCATATTTGACGTTTTCTCGGCATGCAGCATGTTTCTGACATGCTAATAAACAGATTATTGCATGTTTCGGTTGCTTAAACGTCAATTTGAATAAACTATCGCTTCGACAAACGGTTGATAAATGCGATGGCAAATTGCGGCTAAATTTGAGCTCCAATCATTTCGGTTCTCGCAATTCTTGAAGATACGTAAAATACAATAAAAGAATTCATTTTATGCTGTCTGAAGTTATAGAATACAACTTTTCAACTTCATTGGAATTATTTTCGGGTATATGATTTAGCTTTTCAAGTAATTTGATTCAAGAGTTATTGTCTTTTTTCTGGTTCTTCGTGTCAGTATCTCTAAAGTAATTAGGGAGGAGCGCTAATGGCTCAGTAAACGCTAAGTAAATAACCCAGCACGTCACTGTGAAGATTAGCTAGCTAAGAAGTTGGCATGGACAATCGTGCCTCTTCGCGTTGCTGATAAGAAAGCAGCGAATCTTGCAACAAAACACGATTCATAAATTCAAACAATATTGCAGCAAGATCGGTTGCTCTTTTTAAAAAACCTCAACAAAGATAATTTCCTTATCAATAAGCATGCAATATTGCAAAAATCAATATTGCACTCTTATTGCAGTTGTGGAAACAATGAGCATGAATAGCCACAGGGAGAAGCCGTCAATTCCGTGGTTAAAATTCGCAAGCCCCAATGTCACGATATAACATATGAGATTTTTAATAGTGTCCTCACGGATTCGCGAAGCCGCGAAAGCTTAGCAACTCCTGTATTACATTCACAGTTAGCGAAATAGAGTATCAGTTAGGGTTTATCTCCTCCAATCAGAATCAGGTATCCGGAATATCACATAGGAAGCAAGCAAGAAAGACGGTCGAAAAGAAATAACATGCACTAAAATCCGAATACGGAGCTTGTCTCGCCTTGATGTTGCAATCCCCAAAAGATGACCACAAACCGAAATAAAGCAACCTCATGCAACAGTAAAGTTGTCAACTGCTTTCATTACAAAGGGTGATAAACTAATATGTCATCAGTCATGATGCTGAACTATCAGATTAACGCGCATGCGATCTGCTTTCTCTTGTGGATCTCAGAAGGATTTCATGTAAGAATATCCTAATGCCCTGAAAGTATATTACATGTGCTAACCTAACCATAAACCTAATCGTAACCCTAGCCGTAACCGTAACCGTAACTGTAACCGTAACACTAACGCTAACCTTAGCATTAACCCTAACCCTATACCTTGGAATTTGTTTACCTGAGGTCTCAACCTCTGCGATTCACTCCTGGCCTCACTAGCCTAATTTACTTAAATTAGGCCTAGTACCACTTATTTAGTACCAGGTCCAATTTAACTCCCAAGTTCAATTCCACTGCACGGGACTCGAACCACTGCCTCATTGTTTGTGTAACGTACAATTGCTAAACCACGACTAAATCCGAGATAATATAGGAGGACCTAAATGCAGTTATTAAATTCCACATGTTGCATACAATGCATTATTCCAGTTGCAGATGCTACGAGCACACGCACGGGACAGTGTTACGCATTGCCTACATACATTGTATACAAAGAAGGCAACTACAAGTGCAAGCTATGGCAGCCCAACTGGGCCTCGGAGACAATGTTCGAGTTGACATTCAAGCATTGCCAAGAAATTCCCACCATCAACCTGTTCGTGAGAAACTTCTATGGCGCAGATGAGATTAACACTGACTTCAACACGAAGTTCACCAAATGGCGGTAAGTTAATAGCCGGATTTAAGCCCACGGCGTTAAATGTGTTACTGTGCAAAGTAACGTTGAAACTAAACGGGCGCTTATTCATGAACACCCTGGCGTTTAGCAATGTTTTTACTACGCAAGTGGCGTTTATTGGGGGTGAGGATCTAGAAGAGAACGGCGTCTATTCTCAAAGAATTACAGTGTGAAATACCATGCCACCATCTCCATGGATATTAGCTCACCGAGTAGAACCAAAGAGCGGCCCACAAACACGATGGATGCATAAATCACGAGGGTATGTTTGTGTTTTGACAGGTTCACACTGTATACTGGCAAGGATGCACAATTCATCATAAAATTCCAGAAAATCAAGGGGTCTCGGACGTACGGGATCAGGCCTCAAGTTCGAGTTCTGGTAAGATTAAAGATAATTGGTTCGAGTTCTTTTGAAGCGAAATGTTGGCACCATTAGTTGGCACTAAGAAACATCCATACGAGGCTGTAGAATTTAATAATTGCACAAACCAGAGGAGCAATGGTACAGAAAAGCCAAGTAGAATAGAGACAGTTGTAATAATAATAACACTAGCATTAGTAAAGCTTTGTTGTGGAAGGCTTTAGTAACGCCAGGCTCTCCAAAGCAACCCAACCAATGTCTGGTACATACAAGAAGATCAAATGCCCTCAAGTACTGTCATATTGACACGAGTGTCTGTTCGTTCGCAGGTAGCATTCAAGCCAAACTATTTGAAGTCAGAAACACAACAGCTACTAACGGGCGTCTTCTTCACAGACAAAAAGGATGATTGTAAGTAGAGAGTGTATTAGGACGTACAGGCAATTATGGATGCATAATTATCCTGGCAATATCGATGCCAAGCAGGAGGTGTGGTAAAAACACCGTTAAACCCCAAGGAGGAGGGCTTACTTAATTTTCGAGGCTCCAAAGGGGGGCTATTAGAATGAGGCAAACTTCAGATGAATAATATTGATGTAAAATAGTTGCAAATAACTTGGAGTATTGATGTTTTAGTAATTACAATTCAATAATCGTTCATAATTTCAAAAACAAGGTAATAGTTAATAGAGGGGGGCTCTTTTTAAAATCTTGCTTCAAAAAAGAAGGGCCTATTAAAAAGGGGGTGGGTGGAGAAGGGGCGTCGTTGCTTAACAGCCATCGCGGAAGTTGTTGCTTATTGCATAGATATTCATCTGTTGCATTGCAGGCAGCTTCTTTGAGAAAATGGGGCTTCACGAACAAATCCTAATGGGAATGGCGTTGGTAGCAGCACTGGTTATCATACCGCTGATTGCCTTCGTGATCTTCCGGTGGAAGAGGGACGAGAAGAAGATGAGGAAGCGAAGAGGAACGAAGAAGAACACGCCGTGTTACGTTTGGTTCTTCAAATGCGATCAGACGAGTTCACACGAGGCGTATAATTACAGATATGAAGAGGAATCGGAATTGAATGACCGCGCACAAAACGGTCGCGCACACAACGGCCACGCACACAACGACCACGCACACAACGGGCGCGCACACAACGGACATCTGCACAACGGACACGTTTAAACGGAGGTACAGGTTACGCTCGATACAAGTACAGCACAGACATGCACGTTTATATATAGCTGCCCAGGTTTAGTCTCAATAGTAAGACTGTAGGCTGGAAAATATTTCAGCAGGAATAATACAACTGTTTGCGAAACAAAATTGCCTTGACTAAGCAGTGTTAAAGCCTGGACAGCACTGTATATAATACACAGGAGTTTCGGACTCGGAAAGATGGGTGGTAGTGTGAAAGGAATCCTGGTAGAATGTAGTATCACTCAAATAGTGCACAGTGGAGCTAGCTTTATGAAATGCATTGATTCGTATGAGAGACCTTTGTTCTGCATTTACTAACATAAAAATAACAATCACAAGCCAAGAACTCTCAATCACACTCTTACAAACTTACAAGTGGATTAAGATAATATTTTGAGTATTTAGGGAGTAAAATGATACTTATTCCACCACCCTTTAGTTTAATTACATCTCACCTCGTGTTCATAAATAATACGATAATAGATCATGTGTGTTGGAGTAGGCGATTAAAAGCGTTATAAGCTTGTTCCAATTCGAAAAGCATTTGTCGCACTTGTTCCTCTGTCAGTTCATCACTGGCTCTCATGTCACCCAGCGTCGTTAACCTGCAAGGAAAAATAAGCATCGTTGAGCAAGCTATTCTGTTATTCTGTTCTGCTTTTGCAATATGTTCTTTTGTGATATAGTTATGGTTAGTTTATGTATAAATTTCCCGAGCCCGTGTAACGTCTTCTACTTGTTGCCAGATAGTATTGAATAATAATCTATTGAATAATAATAATCAGATTTACTGTAGTATTGAATAATAATCTACAACAGTTGACATTACAGCATTTAGTTAAACGAAGAATTGATAGATTTGAATCGATATTACAAAGCAGTGAAAGAGAAATGCTTAGCTCTTTATACGAGAAAATGTGTGATCCATACTGTAACCACCCGCATATGTGCATATTGCGTTAAACTCATTGCTCAAACACAATAGGCTATTGTTTCTTCTATTGTCTTGAGAAAAAATATCAGCTTAGAGGGTTCTCTTAATCCACTGGTTCTCTTATGCGGGTTATTACTGTATGCGAATTTACTATATTGAGATTTCGATGTCTTAAGTCAAGAGATTCCTGGTTTGTTTTCACCAGAAAATACCAGGTGATATTAATCAAGATAATAAGATGTTGAGTTGCGTCTTACCAATGTTGAACTTTGACGCGCCCTTCGAAATCTTCTGGTAAAACACTCAATCTGTTCATCGTTTCCATCAAATCCCTCAGGTCTGGATGGATCTGGAAATTCAACAGAATCAAAGAAATAAACAGCGTTGGGTTGAAATGAAGCTATGAAAAGAAATGAATGCTACTGATGTTCGGAAATCTGAAGTTCATCTGAAGCTCAGAATTCAGAGCCCTTTGAGGTTCATTGAATCATGCCTACAATTAGGGACGAAAGTCCTTGGGACACTTGAGAAATGTGATAAAAATGAAATCTTTATTCCCTGTGGGCAAAATCCCATCCATCGTTCCCCCTAAAGCAATGTTGTTTTCTCCTAAAGACCATCCGGATCGCGGTACAAAACAAGTTTTTACGAGATTGCATGAAACGATCTTTAGAAACAACATTGTCTGGGGAAGAATAGGGATGAAGGATACGTGAATGCATAAAGAAATCGAACATAAAGATAAAGGTAAGGAAGAAGAATCTACAAATGATAAGATTGCTACAGGTCACTACGAACCTCATCCATAGCACGAATTTGTAATCGTAACTTGTCCATGATCGTGATAAACAGCTACAGAATAAAATCACACAAAATTAATAAACTTAAAATACAATTACAGATTGATTAACTGGGAATAGACAAAGTAGTGATAATTTGCAAGACAGTTTCCATCCTAGCTGTTGTAGCATCTTGCATAGATGTGTAAATTAGGAGCATACTCAACTTACCATTACAATATCAGCAATAGATTTACTTGTGTTGCCTTTATCGTCTTTGATTGTGATTGGACGATCTTCTCTGATCCGTTCCAAAGCAGCTGGGCAGTTCAGCTATAAAAAAATGTCACAGATCATGGACAAATTTGTTGGTTTACAATGATCAGTTGCAGAGGTGGGGGGAAGTACATTTCAGTAGCTCGACTGAAGATGGAAAGATAAAATGACAAATATCCTCGATCTCAAACCAATTCCTTGGATCATTGAAAGCTTTAGATACAAAGAAGCCAGTAAAAATAGTTTACGAATGAAAGATTTCATACTTTGTAGGTTTCTACGAATGCTTCAACAGTCGGATATCGATCGCTCTGGACTTGTTTGAAAGCAGCCTATGAACAAATGAAACGTCAGTGATCAGCATGGATGGCAGTCATAGGAATGCAGCCCAAATAGAAAAAATTCACAAGAGAAAGAATAGCTTGGCATTACATACCTTGTATTGAACCAGTAACTTTGAACAAGCAGCAGTGTATCTGTGGGGCAAACAATTTTGTTACCTTACATGGCGTAAATAAAGGAGCTTCAGAATAGAATATAACAATAGCTTGATAATTATTTAGTGTTTAATTTGGTAATGGCATACTCTTTTGGTGTTACAGCATCTTTGATGTAAGCCTTTTCTAGACATTGCAAGGTGTTAATGACAGCAAATAGCTCTGCCATGTTGTCATATCTAAAAAAAAGAAATAATAATGTAAAGAAATTATATATTCTTGCTATTCTAACATTAAAGCATGCACATATTACTGATTACCGTGCTAATGACATCACGTGATGACAGAGCATGAAATAAAACACATTTTGGTACATACTTTTCTCTCTCTCTGTTTGTTGTATAGAGCTTCACTTCCTAGAAAAAAGAAGGGGAATACAAACATTACATCAACACAAACAACTAGAAAGCAAGGCACATCATATCAAAATAAATAAAACATTGACAAGTACAATAGACAACAAAAGTCCTTCATACTCAACTCCTCCCCCTCTCCTCACCCCTCAATCAATGTTGTCTCTAGAGACAGTCTTATACACTATTGACAAAATTTTTTTGCCCGATGATCACAGGGGTTTGATTGAGAATGTGTACACGACACTGTTTTGGGGGGGGGCTGGGTGGGGCGTTGAATAAACTCTACGCCGATTCGATTGATGATGGCCTATTTTTCATAGGCTTTTACAATTGTCCCTTTCTTACAGAAGAACGGTGGGTACGCTATTGTTTTCATTAAAATTACAGAAGCTTACCTCGTAAAGCTCCGGTCTGCGAGCTAAAAATATTAAAGAATAAGCAAATGAGCTTGTGAAGCATTTTCCCGTTTACTTCACTCGAATCAAACACCATCCCCTCAATGAATATTGACAGAAATCTTCTACTAATGCACACGAGATGAAATAAAAATGGCTAAATTATCTGATAACTCACCAGCAGGTTGCTGTGCAGTTGGAGGCATCCCAGAGTACATATTTTGTGAATTTTTTAGGAAATTCCTAGCAGGAAAAGTTAGTGTACAAGTCTTTGGTAATGGTGAAGCTGATTTTTTTCAGCATGCATCAAAGTATGCAGTCCAATGGTAAAATGAAGACGATGCATGTTATCCACTACTCTATTTTTTTTGCTTTTCTTGCAAGTTTGCTGCATTTGATCACAACGATTCAAACAGCATTTGAATCAAAATGGAGCAGCAAAAAGGCTCGAATATTCTCGAAGGGGAAGCTTCTGAAAGCGACGAAGAAGTTGCCGACTATCCGTCGTTCATACAGAACACAATGGTGACCGATTTTCCCTCACCATCCCAGCCAATTGGCAACAGTGGTGGAGTACGAAGCAGTGGAGTTGTGATATCAGGCGAAGCCTCAGAAAGCGATGAGGAAGAGCCCTTTGAATACGCGAGACAATCCAGCAGTGGTCGTGAATTTCCATCGCTGGTTCGATTTCCCGAAGCTGGTGCACAAATCGAGTTAAAAACTGATCTCGCAGCCACTAACAAGGATACGAAATACAGAGACGAACACAAGAAACCGAAGTTCAAGTCTCCATTTCATAAGAGACTGAGAGAAAATAACTTCTATCTACGCTGTGGTATTGTGGAGAATACCCTTGATACCTATGAAGATGCTTGTTCTAAACTGCAAAGTTGTATTCCAGTTTTATCGCGAACACAGGCCACTACTCAAGATACCTTGCAAGATCTAAGGGTCATGATTGAGAGTTTGACAAGTATGCAGTTGCGATTCGACTGTATATCAGACTCGAAAATGCTGCCAGATTTCAAAGACTTGAGTTAACTTTATTGCTAGATTATTAAGTGCACAGTTTATAGCTGTATATTATGGATGTTAGTTTACGATCCTTTGAATGAAAATAACACCTTAATATCCAGGGATTTGTAGCTAAGATAAATGTATATTTAAATAAATGTAAATTCTTATTCGGATCTTAGTGCAACATGAGGAAATAAATTAAAAATGGTCAATAAGTCATTTTTCTCTTTCTTTGTTTACTATTTTGGTTCAGCCTTGTAGCCCTGTGTCCCACGAACACCAGAACGAGACTCATTTTGTCAGCAGAAATTTTGGCCTAGTCGCATCTTTTGCATTTTGTGGAAGAATTTTCCAAATCCAAAGTCTTTCTTTGCCAAAATCAACTTAAAGTCAAGATGGTAAGTTGATTAAGTGAGTTTGAACGAATATTTGGCCTTTCATTTAAAGTTTTTGATTCTGGATAAGCCATACTTGTCGTTTTTTGCAGAGTATAATGAGCTATAATGGTGGGGCAATTATTGCCATGAAAGGAAAGGATTGCGTAGCCATAGCTTCGGATATGCGCTATGGTATACAAGCTCAGACGATATCGTTTGACTTCAAAAAGATATTTGAAATGAACGATAAGCTATATCTTGGATTAACCGGTCTAGCTACAGATGTACAGACAGTGTATGTTTTGTTATTATCAAATTTTCAAATCTATCTACTTTGTTTTGTCTCTCGCATGTGATACTAAAACTATGTGCTATGATAACTATTTGTGGTATTACGCTTTGCAACCCTTTTCAGATCAAATATAGTGAAGCTAAGACTCAACGTATACCAATTGGAGGAAAATAGACTTATCAAGCCGCATGCTTTCATGAGCATGGTATCAAATTTACTTTATAGTCGGAGGTAGTGTATGAATATTGAAAGCATAAGATGTAATATCTTGTTAAAAATCACTTTCTATGTTCTTTATAAATAATTCTCATTAGATTCATCAGCCTTTAAGCTGGTGGCCTGCCTTCAATAACACAATAATTTGGAAATATTCATCTTTTTTTAATAACTTTATCATTTTATGTTTTTTCATTCAGGTTCGGTCCATATTTCATAGAACCGGTGATTGCCGGCTTGGACCCCAAGACAAATGAACCGTTTGTTGCATCCTGTGATCTGATTGGCTGCCCTATGATCCCAGAGGACTTTGTCGTGACAGGCACATGCGCTGATCAACTTTACGGAATGTGTGAATCACTATGGGAACCAGACCTGGTGAGTATTTATCCAACTAATTGCTTTTGAGCATTGAAGACATTCAGATAGGTGACAATTGCATTTGTTCTCATCTCCAACTTGTTAAAATAGTGTGGTGAGGATTGAAGTCTATCATCTTATAGGCAGAAGTGTTTATGAGTGCAACATTTTGAGAGATACTTCTCTCATCATTACGACAATCATTGAACAGACAAATGCAAACGTGTTTACAATAAGACAGCATAAGTTATTCTCAGATCAATTCTGTGGAAATTTGAAAATGTTTTGGAACATTGCGTAGAAATTGATGGCTGTCATTTTATACAATTATCTGCAGAAATTGCATAAGCAGCAAAACATGACACTTTACGCAGGCTTTTCTTACTGTCAGCAATTGTTTCTTATCATTCACAGGCACCCGAAGATCTGTTTGAAACAATATCGCAAGCATTATTGAATGCTGTTGATCGGGATGCAATGAGTGGTTGGGGTGCAGTTTACACATAATGTAAGTAGAAACACTGTCAACACGTCACTGTAGGGGGCATTAGGTTTCAAACAAAATTCAATTTGCTCCTCTGGTGACAGTCAATTGTAGCTGCCACCAGAGTAGCAAATTGAAAGATAATGATGCTATTTTCAAGCAAAGAGAACACAGCATACAATTTATTTTTATAAAAATCTGTTTCCCTTTCCCCGAGGTATGGTTCTTGGTTGAGTTTGCCCAGCTATACACATTTAAGTGGCTGCTATCAAGTCATCTTGCTAAATATCAAATCATTTACTCGCTATTCTAATCCCATCTGTTATCTTTTTTTAGTGAGAAAGACAAGGTAACAACAAAGACTTTGCGAGGAAGAATGGATTGATAATACTCTAACATTTTTTTTCCTTAACTGTTCACACATCTTTATCA
Source organism: Sanderia malayensis (assembly GCA_013076295.1). Classification (NCBI taxonomy): domain Eukaryota; kingdom Metazoa; phylum Cnidaria; class Scyphozoa; order Semaeostomeae; family Pelagiidae; genus Sanderia; species Sanderia malayensis. Next base: position 17,009 of record RQOL01000141.1, read on the forward strand.
TATGAAATGGCATTTTGTTCGATTTTCAACACTGTTTATTTTGTTCGATTCTGCGCTATTTTTTAAGGTTTTCTGCTGTTTGCCAAATTGAGATGTTTGACGTACGGAGATTGCACGATTGACGTACGGAGGTTGAATTTTAGTCGTATGGAAAATCATCTGCGCGCGGGATTTTTAACGGATGCTCAGATAATTGTCAATTCTTTTCAAAAATCAACCAGCAAAATGCCACTCCTCTTGGCATCTGCTGTTGAAATATTGGTCAGAAATTAACAAAAATGCATGCTTTAGAATCAACAAAGCCAGAAAATTTAGTTCAAAACACAAAACGCCTCTGCATGGAAAAATTTTGCTTGCGAAATGAACATATTTATATAGTTGATGCATAGGTATAAGGTAGTTGAAACCTATGCTTTATGAGAAATTGAGTGTTATAATAGAAATTGACGGTCGGTGATGCATTCATCGTGCGCTTCGTTCAAAAACAACAACAGATCGTCTGGTCTGATTTAGCTTAAAATTCGAGCCTCGATCACATGCTGACAACTGGAAGAATAATCCCTTGTTGCCACTGCTCACACATTGAATTGCAAGTGTAAATCTACTAACATACAAACGCAAACACTTCTGCTAAACACACAGCTTACGCAAACACTTGAACACTACACTGAATACGCTAAAGACATATGTTGTTGCGCTAGCGAAATCTTGTCAATACGCCCACCTCTTTATTGTTACCCCAATTTCGCCCTGAAAAAAGGCAATGTATAAATAAATGTAAAAATAACATAAGTTTATCGTGTGACGAACAGATGTGTTATTATGAACGTTATGAAAGAACTGGTGGCCCGAGGGTTCCCGTTCCACATGGAAACATTCCAAATGTGGATTGCCATGCCAGGTCAAAAAGATTATGCGAAAAGAAAGCTCTTGGGCTTGGAAGGGTCACTTTAGCAAGGTTTTCGAAAATGTGGGAGCCATAGTCCCTCTGGCCCCCGGCTCCTACATCCATCATGGTGCCATGCTAGTACACGGACATTGGCATTTAAAATGAGCCAGATTGATCAAAGTGAACCACAACGTGTCACAAATCCAAAAGAACAATGTGACAAACCACTGACGTAACAAAGTGACCACATTGGTATTGGCAATAACATTGCTAGATTGTACCCCACTCCCAGCCACGTATCATACGTCACTCGAAGAATCAAGAATGCAGACAACAAACGATAAAATATTGCAGCTTCATAGTATATACGCTAAACAATAGTAAAATATGCTTAATTTATGGGTTGAAATTCTATGCTATATACCATACAATACTGCGCCATCGCATTGTTCTGTTTACTTTGATGCTATACTGCACCAACTGCTTTTTGGTTAAATTTATAGTAAACGTATTGTTGATGAGAAAGTGCTTTGCAAGTAGCTAGTACGGGGCTCTTCAAAGAGTTAAGAAAGTTCAGTAATGGATATTTGAGACCTTATAAAGTCGAAAAGTTCAAACGCTAAAAATTTCAAGGAGAAGTCGTGGTGCAAGCACAAGATATACTGTATATTGTGACTAATAATAAGGTATCTTTCGATAGTCTACGTCAAGAACGTTAGTTACACGACAGCTCTGCACCTCAATGCACATGTTCAATAACGTAATACCTTCAATAGTCACAAAGAAAGCAGTAAAAAAAGTTTTGGTATTAAAATTATTAAGTGTAAGAAAGTTCAATGTACTGCTCTAAAAAACGTTCTCCTTAGAAAAACGTGTCTCTGTTATTGAAAGGAGAATTGTGCAATGCTATAACTATTTTGACGAGAAGTGATATCCAGCCACTCCTCCAATTTAACGTACTATACTAGTAACTATTACCACTACTCACGTATTTACACTGATCTACGGTAAAAATCCATTTAGATAAATCTCCCAGCGACCGAAAGCCTATAAGAACAGTTATTGGAGCCGAAAGTCGCTTGAATTTACCAACAATATTCAAAGACAAGTCTTCTCTAAACGAAGTATTAAAATTATTGTTTACGCCTGTGCGCTTTGCGGCAAGCTATTTGTAAAAAACATCAGCACATAAACAAGTATTGTCCTTGGTACACGTACACGAGAGAAAATATCCAACATGTTCTGTCGCTCCAACTTCCTCCCACTCTTGCCCAGTCTGCGTTGTATGATGCGTTGACGTGCGCGCATTTTTACTGAGACGGGCATAACAACCACGCGGAGAGTTAGCAACAGCGAGTTCTTGAGAACTTCAGTGAACTAAACTTACTGCCCGATATCCATGTGTCCCGAAATCGCGACCGTATAAATGCGACTTTGCATACAGCATGCGTGTTGCCATTAATGATTTGTAAAATTCACCCGGCATTTGTCAGTCAAGCTTAGTAATTTCAACCAAGCGCAAGTAATACTTCGAAGCTAGAAACCTAGGCCAACTTTGTCGAAACATCAGAAGATAAACCTAAAATTGGGTAAAGATTAATAGATATTAAATTCAAATTTAAACATACCAATTCCACGTTAGCTGCAAGCTACACTCGTGGCGTCCAGCAAGCCATGCTTCTGATTAATAAATATATAAGGACACAAGTTCTCCTCTCAGCAAGGAAACGCTTAAACCTAAACGCTAAGTAAAATTTCACAAAGCCTCTTGGATGTTATTGCCATGCAAACAAAGACTCAATCTAGTTTATGATGCTCCACACATTCGCAAACTTCTATTCGCCCCCAAGGGGAAAGACCAAGCAATAGAACCCTGTAACACGATTCGTCAAAAGTCATTCAAGTGTTACTTGCACGCTGCCAGCAAAACATATCGGCCAATAAAGATAGCTCGAGACAAAATCTATCCACAATGAAAGAAGACCCTTGGGTAGTAAGATCGCGATTTATGAATTTACAAAAATATACCTGAGTTTGTGCCGAGTCAAATATATCTGCTGAAGGCCTTTCTATCGTATCATCAATTCCTTTTTTCACCCATGATTCGACATTAATCTGCGGCAAAAAGAATTTCACAACGAATTACGAGCTTACATTAAAAACTCGAACCACAACATCATCCATCCTCTCTCTGGTACACACGCAATGGAAATTACTACACGGGGTGAGTACTAAATAGAGGGGTGTGCGTTTGAGGGCGTAGGCGCCAACTGATGGTCAATAAAACACCGTAAAATCTCCATTAAGACCCCCCTTTGAAACGAGATTTTCCATTTCGCTCCCCGTTTGTTTTTGAGATTGTAAACAAAGATAACATTGTGATTGATTAAACCACATAAGCTCAGAGCTTTTAACTTGCTGCTTTTTGCTTTTTAACACGTAAACATTTTTCTGAAGCTAATTGAAAAATTTCACGAAGTCCCCCTCTCCAATAAACCCTCCCCACTGGAAAATCAGAATTAAACAAGCTGCCCCTTTGGGTGGTTTAATAGTGCTTTCATGGTACCTCTTTTTTTGCTCTGGATTGGATGTACTCCTTGTAAATTCTTCTGGTGGCAATGTATCGCTTTGCTCCATCATCTATTGCTTTCATCTCCTCGACGTCTGTCCAGAAGAGAAGATTCTCATCACTGTATTCCCTTTGGAGAAACTCCTGAAACAGCCTCTTTCCAGCTACAAGCAAAAACAAACGAATTATTCAACTGATAAATCTCTATGCGGTGGCGTTCTTGCTAATAGCACGCGTCACCAACTTAAAAAGTTCTAATTCTTCAGTTTCTAAAGAAAATTTTCGGACAGCCTTTACACAGCCAGAAGAAGAAAAAAATAATAGTTCGACTGATAAATCTTTGCGGCGGCGTCTTTTGCAAAATAACACATGCTACTATTTCAGAAAGCTTCAAAATTTGAGCAGCTGCTACACGCGAAAAGAAAAATCGAAAAAAACACAGCGATAACACTGTTCTGCGACTGTCTATCAGTCTCCTGCTTAGCGTTTAAGGCTTACTTTATACGGCCGCATTTTGGCCGCGTCTAATTTAATTCAAGAAGAATTTGAATTAAGTGCGGCATAAATGCGGCCGTATAAAGTGAACATTTAATTAAGTGCAGCACATTGAATTAAGTTCATCAAGATTTGCCGAACTTAATGCACAAGTGCGACACAAATGCGACGTTGCTTGATAGGGCCGCATTTTGGTCGCACTCAAATAAAAATTTATATTAATTCATGTAATATAATGATGAAATATGTCAAACTGGCCCAGTCAAACAATCTGCGCGTATACAATTCACATCTTTTTCACAGTCCAACTCAAAACAAAATTCGACTTGTATCACAAAAACAACGACTTAGGCGATGATGATACGAGAGGTTGAATTAAATGCGGCAAACAAAACACATATAAAGTGTATATAATGTGTATATGACGTCAGAAACTGGAGGACACTCCCTTATAGTTTTTGACTAATGTGTATTCGATGTATTAAACTAATGATTTTCAAACCACATGCATGAATTCGCATGAAAAAATGCAATTTCCTCTCTCAAACTCTGAGAAACAGCTGATATCCGTTAAGTCAATATAATAGTATATCAACTGCATATATGTATACACCTGTCCATCAAATGCACGGAACTTCATTGCACACCCCCGTGCCAAAAAATTATCCCTGTTAAATTCAAGTATAAAGCAACGATAGTAAGGGGTGTGTGTAGACTCACTTTGATCTGTGATGAGTGAGTCAAAGCTTGTTTTCCATTTGGTTAGCTTATCAGCTATAGTCCTAAAAAGGCAAAATTGGAGGCGGTCAGTAACAGAGTATTTTAAACCATCATTTGTTGGCTTCGTAACAGTGCTACTGTAATTAAAAGTAGAGTATATGCAGGAACCTACCTCTCTTCGCCCTTCAGGTCAACGTTGACGTCAATGACGGACGACGTAAAACGCTCAGAAACGGGAGACGTTTTCGTCTTCTTCGACACGTATTTACTATTGGAAGCAGAATGAAAGTCCAAATCAATGCAAATTGAAAGCGATGACGCTGTTAATAGGCGTTACAGGGCTGAATACACCAAATCATCAAAGTTTACCAAATAAAAGCATGACACCAAAAAGCGCAAAACAACGTCTGATCAAGCAACGCATGTAATGCGAGCCCGTGTTTGTGCTTGTGACTAATTCAACGCGCGGGAAAGCTGAGCGGAAAATATCCACCGCGCGGCATTTATATGGAACGTGAAACTTTGTCTGGTCTGACAGTGCGATGATCACCAAAGCCCTGTTTAGGCAACACAAACTAACCCAGGCCATAGCCGAGTTAATATAGCTTGCCATGCCATATGTATTAGTATGGCACCATGATGAATGTAGAAGCCGGGAGCCAGAGTGACTATGGCCCCTCATTTTTTGCAAAAGTGACCCTTCCAAGCCCAAGAGAGAGTTAGATTTTTGTAGTGTAAACGCAGCTAACCCGGGTTCGCCCCCACTTTAAACTAATGCTGCAATGGAGGTGGGTTCGCCCAGTGTTAATTAAACTGATTGTCTTACCAGCTAAAAGTGCAGAGACAACACCAGCAGAAGCAACAGGGATGGTTTTTTGACGTCTTCGCCGCGTTCTTCTGATCCGCCGCTTCCCACGGCATGCGGTATATCACGTTGTCCTGCTCATTGCTACCCGTGCTACCAGTTGGTTGCGGTGCGACGCGAAAGCACGGCAAACGACTCCTCTTCACGCAAGCACAACCCATTTGACGAAGACTATAACGATTATAACGACGGTGACTTAGTAAGTTTGTCAACTCTTGTTCAGAAGTAGAAACACAATTCGTTATCTGCAGGCCGCTATCCACTGCACTCATCGAAATTTCCAGTGAAGCGCGGTTCCTGAAATGACAACAAACCCATTAAACAGCTCAACATTGCAGTTCATTGGTGATTTCAGGGAGTCAATGCACAGAACCACAGCAGAGCAATTAACACAAAGGAAAAGAGACAAGAGATCCGACTTGATGGCGCTAATAGCGAACAAGTCTCATCTATGGTCCATGTTTTACCTATGCACCTTGCTTGCAAATGTTACACTGTGTGTCGTCACAGTAATTTCTGATGTCCGAAACTCGATTCAATCGACATTTGGACGAAAGCAATTTCGCTCCTTGAGAGAAAAAATCAATAGAAAATGCTATGTTCTCATTCGTCTTTGTTCAGGGCACTATACGGCACCAAACACAGATTTCAAAGACTTCAACTCACATTTGTAAGGAACAGAGTAAATAGTAATAAATATTTGATGAGCAGCAAACACACGAAAATTACAGCCCGACCATGACCAATGCAGCAAACACTGCAAGCGGGGCTATTGGGCATGCGCAGTTGGATATTCGAAGCTGAACATCCGACTGCGCATGCGTAATAACCACATTACGGAGAAAGATAGCAAAAAGTTAAGTCGCGAGCAATTGCTGTGTGCTGTCTACTATAATGCCAACAAACAATATTGACTGAACAGAACAGGTTATTCCATTAACCTATGCATCGATTCTATTGAAACTATAATTCGCAGAGAGTGAGCCGAAATCGACTCCCCGTGGATTGAAATAGACTTTTTCTTGAATAATGCACACCACATCGAGCGCTATTCACGTCAGGTATGCACAAACGAGCGATACCACACGATGCCACATACCTCACTAACACAAAACCGTAAATCAAACTTGCGCTGGCTGTGAGCAATGCTTTGTTGCCCTGAGCTAGCAACAAAACCCCAGTCGCACCGAGCAGAAAATTATCCTTACAATTTAAAAGTGCACGGACCACTAAATAATGGCATACGGCATCTAGCTGCTCAAGGCATACCAGCAACAATATAACAACGTAACATTGAAGTGTATAGCAGGGAATGAAAGACCAAAGCAAAACATACCCAAAAAGCTACTGTAAAAATAAACAGACGTACCTCAAAACTATGGCCACTCGGTTTGGTTTGATTTCGGAGAAAACGATATGCTAGTTTGACTTTCGTTTAACAATATGCTATCCTAACCAACTCTACACAAGTTTAATGTCCATGGTAGAGTCGTCAAATCTCTGTTCTGAAAACGAAAAAACACAATCTTTAATTCAGTACCTCCTGATTATAAACTCGACTGGAGATCGAACTGTAAGACAGTAACAAACAACGATTACAGGCATGAAATCAATGGCATATTACCACTGCTTAAAAACACGTACAAGAAGATGAATGTTACCTGTAGCTATTGGTTGAAGATGATCTGGCAAGGCGATGCAAGTATTGAGTCCTGTGTACGTGTTTGCAGTGAATTCGATTGAAATGCTGAGCTGAGATCATAGGATGTCCTTCATGAACCTTCAGAAGTAAACAGCGCGTACGTATGTATGTACCTGCTTATATTATAATCATGCACACAGCAAAACACCTGTCGACCAACCTTCACAATAGAAAGTCAGTTGTGCGCCCAAGTGATCGCAAACAATATGCGCGGCTACGTCATGTGAAAAAAGAACAATAGCTTGACATGGTGTAAAAGATGGAACGAGCGGAGAACGTCCATAAATATTTCAGACGCAGCTGGATATTTTTCAAGCTGTCAATCAACAACATTTAGAAAAGCTAGCATTTAATCTTTTCAAAGATGGGTATAAGCCAGGTGTAGAAACAATTAAAAACAGACTTGCAGTGATATTCGATGCAAAACACGGCGTTCTAATGTCATCAACGTTGGCTCCTACGCAACTACAACATAGGATGTCCTCAATTCAGCATATCAAACTCTATCATCGAGGTTTGAAAGGTTTGAATCGCGCTACGTGGGTGCATTACGTGTTGTTTAGTTTGCCTACGTACAATCTCAAGCAAAAACAACG
>RQOL01000142.1:0-13753 GCA_013076295.1 Sanderia malayensis
ACCCTACTATACATAGCCTACAATACATACCTTACAATACATAACCTACACTACATACCCTACATTACATACCGTACAATACATACCATACAATACATACCCTACAATAAATATCCTACAATACATATCCTACAATACATACCCTACAATACATACCCTACAATACATACCCTACAATACATACCCTACAATACATACCCTACAATAATTACCCTACAATACATACCCTACAATACAAACCCTACTATACATACCCTACAATACATACCTTACAATACATAACCTACACAACATACCCTACAATACATACCATACATGACATACCCTACAATAAATATCCTACAATACATACCCTACAATACATACCCTATAATACATACCCTACAATACATACCTTAGAATACATACCCTACAATACATACCTTACAATACACACCCTACAATAAATACCCTACAATACATAACCTACAATACATACCCTACAATACATGCCCTACATAACATACCCTACAACACACACGATACAATACATAACCTACAATACATAACCTACAATACAAAACCTACAATACATACCCTACAATACATACCCTACAATACATACCTTACAATACATACCCTACAATACATACCCTACAATACATACCCTACAATACATACCCTACAATACATACCCTACAATACCTACCCTACAATACATACCCTACAATACATACCCTACAATACATACCCTACAATACATACCCTACAATACATACCCTACAATACATACCCTACAATACATACCCTACAATACATACCCTACAATACATACCCTACAATACAAACCCTACTATACATACCCTACAATACATACCTTACAATACATAACCTACACTACATACCCTACATTACATACCCTACAATACATACCATACAATACATACCCTACAATAAATATCCTACAATACATACCCTACAATACATACCCTATAATACATACCCTACAATACATACCTTACAATACATACCTTACAATACATACCCTACAATAAATACCCTACAATACATACCCTACAGTAAATACCCTACCATACATACCCTACAATACATACCCTACAATACATACCCTACAATACATACCCTACCATACTTCCCCCTGGCAAGCGACCACCCAGCGCCCACCCTGCCGCCCCCCTAAAAGCCGTTTCTTCTGAAAGTGAAAAAATGAATTCATCAAGGTACTTTAAAAACACTAAAACTTTCAAATTAAATTAACATGGCGAATTTTTGTCCTACAGAACCCACGAAAATATCAAAATGAAGCTAATAGCTTGGCGAACATTTATCGAAAGTATTTGGGTGAAAAAAATAAAGTGTTGGCGGATTAAAAATTAATTTTCCCAAATGCAAAACACACGCGTGTTGCTTGAAAATTTTGTGTTTTCCAGCAAAATCCAAACTCGGCTAAAACTGTCCAAAAACAGAGAAAAATTAACAAAACAAAAAAAAACAAAGCCATATAACTTTAGTTATCGTGTAAATAAACAGTTATCGAAAGTTTAAATGGACAAAATCGGCCCAGAATGACCCGAGAATTGTCCTCGTGTTTTTGATAGGCCCTCGGCTCAACACAAAAAACGTGAGGTGAAACAAAACAAAACTCGTGCTATTTTGAGCCAAGAACACTTAAATAAAAGAAATACCTTGAAATAATTGTCCACCAATTGTCTCCACAGGTCCTCACAAAAATTGACACGTCCTTACAATTGATTTCCGGCACGTTTTCGTGCTTAAACTCGAGCAACTTGCCGCCCGTTCAACGAAAAAAACACATGCTTCTCCCTGCTCGTTTTGCATCTCATTAACTCCGTCCTCGGAACTTTCTAGAAGGTCGGAACACAAAATGGGCCATAACTCTCGAACCGCTGGGGTTAGAATTTAGCAGAAAATTTAGTTTCATCAGCACAATGCAGCGATCATTTCCATACCAATTTGCAGCCTTATTGACCGCCAGAAAAAAAGCCTTTGACTTGCAACGCCCGCTCCTTTGATCCCATTGTTCGGTCGAACGTCGATTGTTCACCAAACAATAGCCCATTGTTCACAGTCGGCGGGTCACGTGATGTACAATTTTATTATATAAGAGACTAGCCGGGGGCACTCGCTACGCTTGCTTCCCGGAGCCCGTCAAGTACAAAAAGTTTAATGTGGTTGGCGCGCTTCGCGTGCTGCATTCGCTCCCGCTCATGCCCATACATACATACATACCCTACAATACATACCCTACAATACATACCCTACAATAAATACCCTACAATACATACCCTACAATAGATACCCTACAATACATACCCTACAATACATACCCTACAATACATACCCTACAATACATACCCTACAATACATACCCTACAATACAAACCCTACAATACATACCCTACAATACATACCCTACGATACATACCCTACAATACATACCCTAAAATACATACCCTAAAATACATATCCTACGATACATACCCTACAATACATACCCTACAGCACATACCCTACATAACATACCCTACAATACATACCGTACAATACAAACCCTACAATACATACCCTACATAACATACCCTACAATACATACCCTACAATACAAACCCTACAATGCATACCCTACAATACATACCCTACAATACATACCCTACAATACATACCCTACGTACATACCCTACAATACATAACCTACAATACATACCCTACAATACAAAGCCTACAATACATACCCTACAATACATACCCCACAATACATGCCCTACATAACATACCCTACAATACATACCCTACAATACATACCCTACAATACATAACCTACAATACATACCCTACAATGCAAACCCTACTATACATACCCTACAATACATACCTTACAATACATAACCTACACTACATACCCTACATTACATACCCTACAATACATACCATACAATACATACCCTACAATAAATATCCTACAATACATACCCTACAAAACATACCCTATTATACATACCTCACAATACATACCCTACAATACATACCTTACAATACAAAGCCTACAATACATACCCTACAATACATACCCTACAGTACATACGTTACAATACATACGTTACAATACATACCCTACAATACATACCCTACAATACATACCCTACAATACATACCCTACAATACCTTTCCTACAATACATATCCTACAATACATACCCTACAATACCTACCCTACAATACATACCCTACAATACATACCCTACAATACATACCCTACAATACATACCCTACAATACATACCCTACAATACAAACCCTACTATACATACCCTACAATTGATACCCTACAATAAATACCCTACAATACATAACCTACAATACATACCCTACAATACTTGCCCTACATAACATACCCTACAACACATACCATACAATACATAACCTACAATACATAACCTACAATACAAAACCTACAATACATACCCTACAATACATACCTTACAATACATACCTTACAATACATACCCTACAATACATACCCTACAATACATACCCTACAATACATACCCTACAATACCTACCCTACAATACATACCCTACAATACATACCCTACAATACATACCCTACAATACATACCCTACAATACATAACCTACCATACATACCCTACAATACCTACCCTACAATACATACCCTACAATACATACCCTACAATACATACCCTACAATACAAACCCTACTATACATAGCCTACAATACATACCTTACAATACATAACCTACACTACATACCCTACATTACATACCGTACAATACATACCATACAATACATACCCTACAATAAATATCCTACAATACATACCCTAAATTACATACCCTACAATACATACCCTACAATACATACCCTACAATACATACCCTACAATAAATACCCTACAATACATACCCTACAATACAAACCCCACTATACATACCCTACAATACATACCTTACAATACATAACCTACACAACATACCCTACATTACATACCCTACAATACATACCATACATGACATACCCTACAATAAATATCCTACAATACATACCCTACAATACATACCCTATAATACATACCCTACAATACATACCTTAGAATACATACCCTACAATACATACCTTACAATACACACCCTACAATAAATACCCTACAATACATAACCTACAATACATACCCTACAATACATGCCCTACATAACATACCCTACAACACACACCATACAATACATAACCTACAATACATAACCTACAATACAAAACCTACAATACATACCCTACAATACATACCCTACAATACATACCTTACAATACATACCTTACAATACATACCCTACAATACATACCCTACAATACATACCCTACAATACATACCCTACAATACCTACCCTACAATACATACCCTACAATACATACCCTACAATACATACCCTACAATACATACCCTACAATACATACCCTACAATACATACCCTACAATACATACCCTACAATACATACCCTACAATACATACCCTACAATACAAACCCTACTATACATACCCTACAATACATACCTTACAATACATAACCTACACTACATACCCTACATTACATACCCTACAATACATACCATACAATACATACCCTACAATAAATATCCTACAATACATACCCTACAATACATACCCTATAATACATACCCTACAATACATACCTTACAATACATACCTTACAATACATACCCTACAATAAATACCCTACAATACATACCCTACAGTAAATACCCTACCATACATACCCTACAATACATACCCTACAATACATACCCTACAATACATACCCTACCATACTTCCCCCTGGCAAGCGACCACCCAGCGCCCACCCTGCCGCCCCCCTAAAAGCCGTTTCTTCTGAAAGTGAAAAAATGAATTCATCAAGGTACTTTAAAAACACTAAAACTTTCAAATTAAATTAACATGGCGAATTTTTGTCTTACAGAACCCACGAAAATATCAAAATGAAGCTAATAGCTTGGCGAACATTTATCGAAAGTATTTGGGTGAAAAAAATAAATTGTTGGCGGATTAAAAATTAATTTTCCCAAATGCAAAACACACGCGTGTTGCTTGAAAGTTTTGTGTTTTCCAGCAAAATCCAAACTCGGCTAAAACTGTCCAAAAACAGAGAAAAATTAACAAAACAAAAAAAAACAAAGCCATATAACTTTAGTTATCGTGTAAATAAACAGTTATCGAAAGTTTAAATGGACAAAATCGGCCCAGAATGACCCGAGAATTGTCCTCGTGTTTTTGATAGGCCCTCGGCTCAACACAAAAAACGTGAGGTGAAACAAAACAAAACTCGTGCTATTTTGAGCCAAGAACACTTAAATAAAAGAAATACCTTGAAATAATTGTCCACCAATTGTCTCCACAGGTCCTCACAAAAATTGACACGTCTTTACAATTGATTTCCGGCACGTTTTCGTGCTTAAACTCGAGCAACTTGCCGCCCGTTCAACGAAAAAAACACATGCTTCTCCCTGCTCGTTTTGCATCTCATTAACTCCGTCCTCGGAACTTTCTAGAAGGTCGGAACACAAAATGGGCCATAACTCTCGAACCGCTGGGGTTAGAATTTAGCAGAAAGCTTTAGTTTCATCAGCACAATGCAGCGATCATTTCCATACCAATTTGCAGCCTTATTGACCGCCAGAAAAAAAGCCTTTGACTTGCAACGCCCGCTCCTTTGATTCCATTGTTCGGTCGAACGTCGATTGTTCACCAAACAATAGCCCATTGTTCACAGTCGGCGGGTCACGTGATGTACAATTTTATTATATAAGAGACTAGACTTGTCTACTTTTTCTGGTGCACCTGGTAGCTAAACTAATTGTTATTTCTGTTGCATTTCCAATCAGAGCGAAAACGACATGATGCAAGATTGCTGAGGGTATCTGGAATTATTGAGTTGCTTGAAGTTCATTCAAACCGGTTAGAGGGAACACCTGTATGCATCTATGGAGACCCTGCCTACCCTCTCAGGCCCCATTTGCAAGTTCCCTTCAAGAACAATGCTTCAACAGCAGAGCAACCAGCTTACAATGAGGGCATGTACAAGGTTCGAGTTTCAGTGGAGTGGGTGTTTGATGAAATGTTAGCAAGATGTATAAAGCCTGTGCCGTTCTCCATAATGCAAGGGCCTGTTTATAGGGATCATCTGTAAGCAGATTTATGGGCATCGAACCACCATCCTTAGAAATTTACTTTCAAAATCAGTAAAATTAACATTAAAACAGAACTATTCAAATTTTGTAATGTAACTATTGTTATTTCTTGATGAAAAGTTTTCAAATGTTAATTCTTTTTGTTGTCTTTGATTTTGTTTAGCATTTTAGCCATAACTACCATTTTTTGTGTTTGAATCTGCTGCATCTGTAACATAAATTGCTGCTGCTGTTGCATCATGTTTTGCATGAACATCTGCTTACCTTCCATCATTAGAGTCAAGTTCTCCCTTGCCAAACATATTTGGTTCAATTCCTCCTTTTTGAACTCTCTTTCCTGGGTAGCATCTAATATATATATTCTGCGGAGTCACGTGATGACGCACTTTCCTCGCCAAAAACAATAGATTCGGCCCGAAACAATAGGTCGAACGCCCGAAAACAATGGGCCGAAACGGCGAACCGTGTAATCACAAAGGCTTTTTTGTATGTGGGTATATGGCAATGAAATTCACACTTAATGTTTACTTTATTAATTTAACCAGGGTAATAGATTTTTTTTCGATTTTCTCCTGAAATTTTGAATTATTCCATTAATTATTCTGCTAATTGTGCTATCACGAAAAAACTACGGTTTACGCTGGCGAAAATTCCAAATTCGCGTTGCGAACTCCATTTTCGAACCACGTATTCGCTGTTCACGTGACCCGTTTTGCTTTTTGCTGTAATTTGATTGGCTTTTTTGCGACTTCACATGAACTGTCACACGTATTTCGTTATCATGCAAATTTGCCCTCGGGTTGAACACCAGGTACTTTTGGAGAAGACGCGTGTTTTTGTTTTGCACACAAAGGATAACTGGGCGCCTTTCAAAGTGTTTGACGACCTGAATTATCTTTGTAAAGACTTGCTAATTGTTTGAGAGACCTCTGGAAAATTACAGGAGACAATTGAGAACACAGGTGATAGCTTTGTTTTGTTTTTTGAGTGAGATAGCTGTAGTTTAGGTAGTAGGTGACCGCCATTGTTGCTTCGGCATGCTTGCGACGCTTAGGTCTAATGTAAACAAGCCCAAAGTTTTAATAAACAAATTATCATAAGGGGTTATCAGGCGAGCGAAGTGAGCCACACTGTTGCAAGAGGAGTAGGCAGAGGCATGAGCGCAAGCGAATGCAGCGCACGAAGTGTGCCCTATCAGCTAATGTTTCTTGGAAATAGATAGACAGGCGAGTGCAGCGAACTAACCCATTGTACGTGGGGTTGAAAGAGGCATGAGCGAAGCGAATGCAGCGCACGAAGTGCGCCCTATTAGTCAATGTTTCTTGATAATAGATAGACAGGCGAGCGCAGCGAGCTAACCCATTGTAGGTGGGGTTGAAAGGGGCATGAGCGTGAGCAAATGCAGCGCACGAAGTGAGCCACGCGAGCACCCCCGGCTAGTTCTTATTTTTAATCTGCAGCAGAACTGCCTCAGAGGACTTTTTCCTTCTTTTTGAAGTATCTTCCCATCCTCTTCATCTTTTCTCTTCCTGGTCTCCCCAAGGCGCTCCACTGCTTTCTTTGTCATGTCATCTGCACTCTTATTTCCTTCATCTTCATTTGCCCTGTCCTTTATTCTAGCTTCTTACCATGTAAGTTGAGCCTCTTCCATCCTCTCGCTGAGGTCCTGCAGGCCTTGATACAAGGGGTAGTATTCCGCCCCTGGGATGCCTGGAGCTCTCCTCTCTGCAGTTTCAATTTTTTTTTATGTTCTCTATAAGCTTCAAAAACCTATCTCTTATTGATCACGTTGTGACTCTGAAATCTTGATCCGGTAAGGATTTCAAATTCTCGGCAACTAACTTTCCTTTGCCCTTTTCCTTTGAGCCTGGTTTGTGGTTGTATTAGGCCAGTTGCTGAGAGGGGAGCATTATCACCATGCTGACAGGGGACAATGTTTTTTTATGTTGTTTTGGGCCTAGAACTCGAATCTTGATGTTAATCAGGTGTGTGAGGTGGTGTTTCCGAGTTTTTAGGGGGCTAAGGGTAAAAATAGATTTTTGTTTAAACCATCCAATTTCTGAGGAAATTATTATAAATATGATGCCTGAGCCACTCTAATTCTATGTGGAGATTTGTGAAGGTTAAGATGTATACTTCTCTTTCATTCATTTTCTTCCAGAAAGCCTTCTTTCCCTTGAAAAAAATGATCACATATAGTCATTGTTAGAGAAAGCGTGCAAACCCAGAGTGCATGTTTCTGGGCGTAAGAAAGTTCACATGATGCAAGATTAAGGAGTTTTCTTGCTTTTCCAGTGCCGTTGTTGATGATTATCTTCAGATTATTAATTTCATTTGCTGAAAGTATGACAGGGATGTCTACGTCTCATGAACTGGAATACACGACAGCCACTATTTCATTACCAATATTTTGGCTTACGGCGTGGTGCAGAAGGTAGCAAATCTTGGTGTCTGCTTCTTCGAGGTTGATTTCCAACTCATGAACATTTTCCACTTCTTCCTGACTTGATTTCCGACAGCTACTTGTCCTTGCAAAAAGCACAACACGATTACCAAGCTGACATTAATTATCCACCCAAACTTCATGTGTCAATTCAAATAGTCGCTCCTTGTTTTGCCGATTGCTCATATTGCTCTTGAAATCTGATGGTATTTTGACTTTAGGGCTGCTTATTATGAACTCTTCCAAGTCTTCCCTGATCTGTCGTTCAGAATTTGTTATTGATCTATTAGCGTATGTGTCACAAACCACATCTAATATATATATTCTGCAGAGGTAACATGATGACGCGCTTCCTTGCCAAAAGTAATAGATTCTACCTGAAACAATAGGTCGAATGCCTAAAAAACAATGGGCCAAAACGGTGAACCGTGTGATCACAAAGGCTTTTTTCTTTGGGGGTGTATGGCGATGTATTTCACACTGAATATTTAGTTTATTAATTTAACCAGGGTAATGGAATATGTTTTTGCTGCAATTTGATTGGCTCTTTCGCGACTTCACATGAACAGTCACCCGTTTTTTGTTATCATCCAAATTTGCCCTCAGGTTCTACAGCAGGTAATTTCGGGGAAGACATGTGTTTTTGTTTTGCACACAAAGGATAACTGGGCGCCTTTCAAAGTTGTTTACGACCTGAATTATCTTTATAAAGATTTGCTAATTGTTTTAGAGACCTCTGAAAATTGCAGGAAACAATTGAGAACATAGGTGATAGCTTTGTTTTATTTTTTGAGTGAGATAGTTGTAGTTTTTGTAATAGGCGACTGCCATTGTTGCTTCGGCATGCTTGCGACGCTTAGGCCTAACGTGAAGAAGCCCAAAGATTTAATAAACGAATTATGATAAGGGGTTATAAGATGAGTGCAGCGAGCCAAACTGTTGTAAGAGGAGTAGGCAGAGGGATGATCGAAAGTGAATGCAGCGCACGAAGTGTGCCTTATCAGTCAATGTTTCTTGATAATACATGACAGGCTAAGCCATTGTACGTGGGTTTGAAGGAGGCATGAGCATAAGCGTATTCTGCGCACAAAATGCACCAACCACAGGTGAGCGTAGCGAGGTAACCCATTGTAAGTGGGGTTGAAGGAGGCATGAGCGTAAGCAATGCAGCGCACGAAGAGCGCCAACCACAGGCGAGCGCAGCGAGCTAACCCATTGTATGTGGGGTTGAAAGGGGCATGAGCAAGAGTGAATGCAGCACTCGAAGCGCGCCAACCACATTTAGTTTTTTCATTTGCTTCCCTCCCCAGGAAGTGAGCGAATGCAAGTGCCACCGGCTAGCATATATATTTGTACTGTCTCTGAAGTTCATTCAGCAGCTTTAAAGCAAGATCTTGAAACATGTCTGGAAGCTTTACAATCGAGCGAAGTGATGCAGCCAAATCCAGTACATGGCAGCTAGCATTTACTGCTAGGGCTTCCTCGGAGAGAACCAAGAATGTTCCTTTGCACCCCAACATATTTTGATTTGGCAATGGATTTTATTTTAGACTTTTCTCAGCATCTCCAAATCCTTTCCAAGGAGACCCTATAATGGGAATAAAGAGGGATGCAGCTTTGTTTTCATTTGCATGAAGACGATCACTAAACTTATCAAGCATTGCAATGCCTTTTTCCTCTGCTGAAAGTAGCTCTTCCGTGACTTCAACACATAAGAGCCTTCCTGATGAGAGATTAAACAACTTTTATAAGGAACAAAACAATTTTCTTAGTACTGAAATCTTAGATTTTTCCGATTTTAAGTACTAAAAGTTTTTTAAGAGTTTCTTGAAATTAAATTGTTGTAGATTATCCAAATGGCGCTAATAATATTTTTGTGCTTAGTCTAAGGGTTTAGGCACAAAGAGGCTAAAAATGGGTGCTACTCTCCAACAACTATTGTTGTAAAACAAAATAGTACACAGAAAATAGCAGCTCTTATATTTCACGAACAATATAGAAGTTTTTTAGAAACGTTTTTTTCAATACTGGAAATTCTTTGGCGATTTGAGAGTCTGAGTTTCTTATAAATAGTTTCTTAGGATACATGTGCAAGCATTTTATCCTTAAAATGTAAATATCATGTGCGTTTAGTTGAAAATTTTGCTGAATTAAAAATCTGAATGGTAAAATTACGCATGAAGAACATGATTTTGTAATACCGTACTTCCTTGATTAAACCCCCTCCCTCGATGAAAAGCCCCCTCGAATAAACACCCTCTTATGCTACCAACTTTTGAAATAAACGCGCTGACTCGATTAAACGCCTCCCACACAACAGTTTTTTTAAGCTGGTGTAGTGTATTGTGGCATCAAAAGCCTTGATTTCAAATTCTTTTACAATAATCCATATGTCAAAATGCTTGCTTCAGTGGTCTCAAAACAAATGTTTTTTTTAATTTGCTGCATTCAATCCTGAAAATTAAATCCAGTGACCCAATGACAGAGGCAGTGATCTTGTACTTTCTAATAAACGCCCCCTTGAATAATGGCCCCACTCGATTAGGCGCCCCCCAAAAAGTGCCGATATTGATAAACGCCACACGTTTAATCGAGGAAATTGCGTTTCAAAATTTAACCACCTCCCCCAAAAACAGAGAGAGCCAATTTGTTTTCGTGACATGGCAATATCTATCTACAGGTAGAATTAGAGTGCCTCTGGCATCATATTTCTAATGATTTTCTCAGAAATTCGATGGTTGAAACGAAAATATATTTTTACCCTTAACCCCCCAACATCTCGGAAAAGACACCTCGCATGCATGATCAACATCCAGATTCGGATTCTACGCCCAAAACTACATCAGAAAAACATTGTCCCATGAATTGCCTCCTCAGGTGGTAATGCTCCACCACTGGTCTCTATGGTTCAACAATCAAAAGCTTCATGATCAGGTATTCATCGTGGATTTGTTTCCATACAAAAACATCTCTTTGGATTCTTGGAGTCTTTATTTCCATATTTTGTGGGTCTTTGAGTCGCACAAGAACTCAAATAAGCAAATTATACTTCGTTCTCGTCCTGGCGAACTTTCATAAAAACTTTGTTGTGAACGGACTGATGGCGAACGAAGAACTCTGATGATTCACGCCAAAAATGCACAGTTCACATGCCCAGTAAGCAATTTTGTCTTTGTCCTCATTCTCGTCTCCAATCTAAACCTCTCTTATCTTGTGATCCGAACGACAAACTTCAAGCATAGAAAATTGAAGAGAATATTGTCATATAAAAAGCTAAAATCCTTTCTATGAGGTGCCGTGGAGGACAAAAGTCAAATGTTTTACGTGTTTGGTTTCTTTTAGATGCCTCTGTGTCTTAGATACGTTGTGTCTAATTTTTATGGTGTAATTGCAAAATATTTTAATGTCAATTTTTATGGTTTTGTTTTCTTGCCCCAATTGCATTTGGATTGTTCGATCCAACTCACCTTGTGCGAGGCCTAAAGTAGCTGGTGACATTATAGATGAGCTACGTGTTCTACAGATTGTTTGTAACTTGCCATCTAAGATTGAACAAGCCCTCAGGAGCATCCTTTCTTTTATATTCTTGCATAATCGGTTAGAAATTGTTGCCAATCTCCTGAAAAATTCAATTCACAGAGAAGCCCGTGTCAAAAGTGTTACAGGAGTAGACCACGAGCAGGCAATGTTGATGTAGAGTTGGAATGCATAACATTATGTTGATGCGTTTGCACTTCTTGTAGTTGCAGCAAGTACTTTACTAAGTCTAGAATCAGGCAATACACCTTTTGCATTGTGCGCCCTCTAGGGGTCTGGGAACTAGTTTTTGGGTGAAAAATTATTTCACCCTCTGCATCTTCGACAGTATTGCTGAAAGTTTACTCTCATTTTCTTCGTATTTCCACGTTTACATCTTTGGTGTAGTCTGTAATTTTTGGAACAGCTTTCTTAAAACCTCTTGTAAGTACTACGTCCTTGCCAACTAAGAAAACGATGGATTTTCAATTGCTTTCTGCGATGAAAGTAGAGTTAGTCGAAGGCCTAAGGCCTCCCTTCGCCTTCGCGGATTAAAGAAATGGTTGCCAGAGCTTTTGTGGCTATTGAAAACAAGGTTCAAATTATCTGAATAGCTGAAGAAGTTGAAGAAGCATTACAAGTACAAAAGAAAGTACGAAAGTTCCCTTTTTGTGCTTGCCACCAAATTGAATTCATTTCATTGGGATGGCCTGAAATAGGAATTGCAACTCGATCAAGCTGTACAAAACTTGTTTGGATTGTTTAAACCTAATCGAGTTTAGTATCCCTAAGCTGTATTTCAGTTGTTCTTTGGATTTAAGCTATTTTATGAATATGATCAAACTCTAATTACAAGAAGCATGTTTTTGAAACAAGTTAGTTTTTCTTTTCTTGTGTCTCGATAAAAGGAGGCTCTATATCAGCAATGGCAGCACAAGTACTTATACTATCATCAGCATATGGAAGAATTGCGAGGGGGATGTGCCTTTCAATAATTGAAATGTTTTGATGTGATTCATTTCACATTCCACATCGAAGATGCTGAGGGTGAAATAATTTTTCACCCAAAAACTAGTTCCCAGACCTCTAGAGGGCGCACGATGCAAAAGGTGTATAACAACAGGCAAAAATATTCCCCAACTCACTGTTCTTGAATCATGAAGGACTAAAAAAATGCGTTTTTAATTATCCTTCCCAACATCGCAATGCCACAAAATTGGAGTTTGAACAGGTTCATTTGAAGAATGGAGGCACTACATAATAATAATAATTTATCATATTTAAAGTGGATAGCCTTTAATATCTGGTGTAACCAGTTCTTTACAAAAGTGCCTTTACAAAAGCACAGGAGAGCAGCTTACCAAAAAATTGAGGAAACAAGATATATCTTCAAAGTTACACCAATTGTGTTTGAACTGGATCTCACAAATTTTACAGAAAAACTGAAGGTGCTACATCTTAAGCAAGCAGCTGGCCACAACAACATCACTACAAGCGAAGTGGGATTTCTATTTGAGGATGCCATTCTATGTTTGTATCGTATTTGCAAACAAAG
>RQOL01000143.1:0-26881 GCA_013076295.1 Sanderia malayensis
CCCTTTTCTTAACTTCCCACTTATTCTTGACTTCCCACTTTTTCTCGAATTCCCACTTTTTCTTGACTTCCCACGTTTTCATGACTTCGCAATTTTTGATGCCTTCCCACATTTGATGACTACCCACTTTTGAAGACTTCCCACTTTTTTGACTTCCCACTTTTGATGACTTCCCAATTTTTTTGACTTCCCGCTTTTGATGACTTCCCACGTTTTTTGACTTCCCATTTTTGATGACTTCCCACTTTTGATGACTTCCTAATTTTGATGCCTTCCCACTTTTTATGACTTACCAATTTTGATGCCCTCCCTTTTGATGACCTCCCACTTTTTTGACCTCCCACTTTTGATGACTTCCCGCTTTTTAATCACCTCCCACTTTCGGTGACTTCCCACTTTGATGACTTCCCACTTTTGATGACTATCCACTTTTTCTTGACTTCCCACTTTTTCTTGACTTTCCACTTTTTCTTGACTTCCCACGTTTTCTTGACTTCCCACTTTTTTTGACTTCCCATTTTTGAAGACTTCCCACATATGACGACCTCCCACTTTTTCTTAACTTACCATTCTTTCTTGACTTCCCAGTTTTGATGACTTCCCATTTTTTCTTCACCTCCCATTTTCGGTGAATTCCCACTTTTGATGACTTCCCACTTTTGATAAATTCCCACTTTTGATGACTTCCCAATTTTTCTTGACTTCCCACTTTTTCTTGACTTCCAACTTTTTCTTGACTTCCCACGTTTTCATGACCTCCCAATTTTTATGCCTTCCCACTTTTGATGACTTCCCACTTTTTTGACTTACCACTTTTGATGACTTCCCATTTTTGATGACTTCCCGGATTTGATGACATCCCACTTTTCCTTCACTTCCCACTTTTTCTTGACTTCCCACTTTTTCCTGACCTCCCACTTTTGATGACTTTTCACTTTTGACGACTCCCCATTGTTGGTGACTTCCCACTTTTTCATGAATTCCCACTTTTGATGACTTCCCACTTTATCTTCACTTCCCGCGTTTGATGACTTCCCACTTTTCATGACTTCCCAATTTTTCCTGACCTCCCACTTTTGATGACTTCTCACTTTTGACGATTTCCCACTTCTTTCCCACTTCCCACTTTTTCTTGACTTCCCACTTTTGATGACTTCCCACTTTTGATCACATTCCATTTTTGGTGACTTCAAACTTGTTATGATTTCCCATTTTTGGTGACCTCCCACTTTTTCATGATTTCCCACTTTTGATAACTTCCCACTTTTGATGACTTCCCAATTTGTTGATTTCCTACTTTTTATGATTTTCCACTGTTGATGACCTTGCACTTTTTCTTGACTTCCCATTTTTTTTGACTTCCCACTTTCGATGACTTCTCACTTTTGATGACTCACCATTGTTGGTGACTTCCCAGTTTTTCATGATTTCCCACTTTTGATGACTTCCCTTTTTCTTCACTTCCCAAGTTTGATGACTTCCCACTTTTCATGAATTCCCACTTTTTCTTGACTTCCCACTTTTGATGACTTCCCACTTTTGACGTCTTCCCACTTTTTCTTAGCTTCCAATTTTTCTTGACATCCCACTTTTAATGACTTCCCACTTTTGGTAACTTCCCATTTTTGATGACTTCCCACTTTTTCTTGTCTTCCACTTTTTCCTGACTTCCCATTTTTCATGACTTCTCACTTTTGACGACTCCCCATTGTTGGTGACCTCCCACTTTTTCATGATTTCACACTTTTGATGACTTCCCACTTTTTCTTCACTTCCCGCGTTTGATGACTTCCCTCTTTTCATGACTTGCCACTTTTTCCTGACTTCCCACTTTTGATGACTTTTCACTTTTGACGACTCCCCATTGTTGGTGACTTCCCACTTTTTCATGAATTCCCACTTTTGATGACTTCCCACTTTATCTTCACTTCCCGCGTTTGATGACTTCCCACTTTTCATGACTTCCCAATTTTTCCTGACTTCCCACTTTTGATGACTTCTCACTTTTGACGATTTCCCACTTCTCTCCCACTTTTTCTTGACTTCCCACTTTTGATGACTTCCCACTTTTGATCACATTCCATTTTTGGTGACTTCAAACTTGTTATGATTTCCCATTTTTGGTGACCTCCCACTTTTTCATGATTTCCCACTTTTGATAACTTCCCACTTTTGATGACTTCCCAATTTGTTGACTTCCTACTTTTTATGATTTTCAACTGTTGATGACCTTGCACTTTTTCTTGACTTCCCATTTTTTTTGACTTCCACTTTCGATGACTTCTCACTTTTGATGACTCACCATTGTTGGTGACTTCCCAGTTTTTCATGATTTCCCACTTTTGATGACTTCCCACTTTTTCTTCACTTCCCAAGTTTGATGACTTCCCACTTTTCATGAATTCCCACTTTTTCTTGACTTCCCACTTTTGATGACTTCCCACTTTTGACGTCTTCCAACTTTTTCTTAGCTTCCAATTTTTCTTGACATCCCACTTTTAATGACTTCCCACTTTTGATAACTTCCCATTTTTGATGACTTCCCACTTTTTCTTGTCTTCCCACTTTTTCCTGACTTCCCATTTTTCATGACTTCTCACTTTTGACGACTCCCCATTGTTGGTGACCTCCCACTTTTTCATGATTTCACACTTTTGATGACTTCCCACTTTTTCTTCACTTCCCGCGTTTGATGACTTCCCTCTTTTCATGACTTGCCACTTTTTCCTGACTTCCCACTTTTGATGACTTTTCACTTTTTACGACTCCCCATTGTTGGTGACCTCCCACTTTTTCATGATTTCCCACTTTTGATGACTTCCCACTTTTTCTTCACATCCCACGTTTGATGACTTCCCACTTTTCATGACTTCCCACTTTTTCTTGACTTCCCACTTTTGATGACTTCCCACTTTTGACGATTTCCCACTTCTTCCTAACTTCCCATTTTTTGACATCCCACCTTTGATGACTTCCCACTTTTGATAACTTCCCACTTTTGATGACTTCCCACTTTTTCTGACTTCCCACTGTTTCTTCACTTCCCATTTTTGATGACTTCCCATTTTTGACGACCTCCCCTTTTTGGTGACTTCCCACTCTTGATGACTTCCCATTTTCGACAACTTCACATATTTGGTGACTTCCCACTTTTTATGATTTCCCACTTTTGATGACTTCGCACTTTTTCTTGACCTCCCACTTTTCTTGACTTCCCACTTTTGATGACTTCCCACTTTTGATGACTTCCCACTTTTGATAACTTCCCACTTTTGATGACTTCCCACTTTTTCTAAAATTCCCACTTTTTCTCTACTTCCCATTTTTGATGACTTCCCATTTTGACGACTTTCCACTTTTTCTTGAATTCCCACTTTTTCTTGACTTCCCACTTTTGATGACTTCCCACTTTTGGTGACTTCCCACATTTGATGATTTCCAATTTTTGATGACTTCAGACTTTTTCTTGACTTCCCACTTTTCCTTGACTTCCCACTTTTCATGACTTCCCACTTTAGATGACTTCCCACTTTTTATAACTTCCCACTTTTGATGACTTTGCACATTTTCTTGACTTACTGCTTTTTCTTGACTCCCCACTTTTGATGATGTCCCACTTTTGATGATCTCCCACTTTTTCTTCACTTGCCACGTTTGTTGACTTCCCACTCTTCATGACTTCCCACTTTTTTCTGACTTCCCACTTTTGATGACTTCCCACTTTTGATGACTTCCCACTTTTGCCAACTTCCCATTTTTCACAACTTTCCACTTTTTCTTTTCTTGCCATTTTTCTTGTCTTCCCACCTTTGATGACTTCCCAGTTTTTCTTGATTTCCCACTTTTGATGACTTCGCAGTTTTAATGACTTCACACTTTTTTTCATTTCCCACTTATCATGACTTCCCACGTATTTTTGACTTCCACCTTCTTGACTTCCCACTTCTTCTTAACTTCCCGTTTTTTCTGGCTTCCACTTTTGATGACTTCCCACCTTTTCTTGAGTTCCCACTTTTGATGACTTCCCACTTTTGATAACTTCCCACTTTTGATGACTTCTCAGATTTTCCTGACTTCCCACTTTTGATGACTTTTCACTTTTTACGACTCCCCATTGTTGGTGACCTCCCACTTTTTCATGATTTCCCAGTTTTGATGACTTCCCACTTTTTCTTCACATCCCACGTTTGATGACTTCCCACTTTTCATGACTTCCCACTTTTTCTTGACTTCCCACTTTTGATGACTTCCCACTTTTGACGAATTCCCACTTCTTCCTAACTTCCATTTTTCTTGACATCCACCTTTGATGACTTCCCACTTTTGATAACTTCCCACTTTTGATGACTTCCCACTTTTTCCTGAATTCCCACTGTTTCTTCACTTCCCATTTTTGATGACTTCCCATTTTTGAAGACCTCCCCTTTTTGGTGACTTCCCACTCTTGATGACTTCCCATTTTCGACAACTTCACATATTTGGTGACTTCCCACTTTTTATGATTTCCCACTTTTGATGACTTCGCACTTTTTCTTGACCTCCCACTTTTTCCTTGACTTCCCACTTTTGATGACTTCCCACTTTTGATGACTTCCCACTTTTGATAACTTCCACTTTTGATGACTTCCACTTTTTTTAAAATTCCCACTTTTTCTCTACTTCCCATCTTTGATGACTTCCCATTTTTGACGACTTTCCACTTTTTCTTGAATTCCCACTTTTTCTTGACCTCCCACTTTTGATGACTTCCCACTTTTGGTGACTTCCCACATTTGATGATTTCCAATTTTTGATGACTTCAGACTTTTTCTTGACTTCCCACTTTTCCTTGACTTCCCACTTTTCATGACTTCCCACTTTAGATGTTCCCACTTTTTATAACTTCCCACTTTTGATGACTTTGCACATTTTCTTGACTTACTGCTTTTTCTTGATTCCCCACTTTTGATGATGTCCCACTTTTGATGATCTCCACTTTTTCTTCACTTGCCACGTTTGTTGACTTCCCACTCTTCATGACTTCCCACTTTTTTCTGACTTCCCACTTTTGATGACTTCCCACTTTTGCCAACTTCCCATTTTTCACAACTTTCCACTTTTTCTTTTCTTGCCATTTTTCTTGTCTTCCCACCTTTGATGACTTCCCAGTTTTTCTTGATTCCCACTTTTGATGACTTCGCAGTTTTAATGACTTCACACTTTTTCTTCATTTCCCACTTCTCATGACTTCCACGTATTTTTGACTTCCCACCTTCTTGACTTCCCACTTCTTCTTAACTTCCCGTTTTTTCTTGGCTTCCCACTTTTGATGACTTCCCACCTTTTTCTTGAGTTCCCACTTTTGATGACTTCCCACTTTTGATAACTTCCCACTTTTGATGACTTCTCAGATTTTCTTGACTTCCCATTTTTGAAGACTTCCCACATATGACGACCTCCCACTTTTTCTAACTTACCATTCTTTCTGACTTCCCAGTTTTGATGACTTCCCATTTTTCTTCACCTCCCATTTTCGGTGAATTCCCACTTTTGATGACTTCCCACTTTTGATAAAATTCCCACTTTGATGACTTCCAATTTTTCTTGACTTCCCACTTTTTCTTGACTGCCAACTTTTTCTTGACTTACCACTTTTCTTGACTTCCCACGTTTTCATGACTTCCCAATTTGTATGCCATCCCACTTTTGCTCACTTCCCACTTTTCTTGACTTCCCACTTTCGGAGAATTCCCACTTTTCATGACTTCCCACTTTTTCTTGACTTCCACTTTCGGTGACCCCACTTTTGATGGCTCCCACTTTTGCTAACTTCCACTTTTGATAACTTCCCACGTTTTCTTGACTTCCCACTTTTTTGACTTCCAACTTTTGAAGACTTCCACATTTGTGACCTCGCACTTTTTCTTAACTTACCATTTTTTTCTTGACTTCCCACTTTTGATGACTTCCCATTTTTCTTCACCTCCCAATTTCGGCGAATTCCCACTTTTGATGGCTTCCCACTTTTGATAAATTCCCACTTTTGATGTCTTCCCACTTTTTCTGACTTCCCACTTTTTGTTGACTTCAACTTTTTTGACTTCCACGTTTTCACGACTTCCCATTTTATGCCTTCCCACTTTTGATGACCTCCCAATTTTTCTTGACTTCCCACTTTCGGTGACTTTTCACTTTTGATGGCCTCTCACTTTTGATAAGTTCCCACTGTTGATGACTTCCACTTTTGATAACTGCCCACTTTTGATGACTTCCACGTTTTCTTGACTCCCCACTTTTTTGACTTCCCACTTTTGATGACTTCCATTTTTGATGATTTCCACGTTTTCTTGACTTCCCATTTTTGGTGACTTGCCGGTTTGATGACTTCCTACTTTTCTTAACTTCCATTTTTTCTTGACTTCCCACTTTTGATGACTTCCGCTTTTTAATCACCTCCCACTTCGGTGGGAGGTGATTTAAACCAACTTCCCCCGTTTTCTTGACTTCCCATTTTTGATGACTTCCCACTTTTGATGACTTCCTAATTTTGATGCCTTCCCACGTTTTTATGACTTCCCAATTTTGATGCCCTCCCACTTTTGATGACCTCCACTTTTTTTGACCTCCCACTTTTGATGACTTCCCGCTTTTTAATCACCTCCCACTTTCGGTGACTTCCCACTTTGATGACTTCCCACTTTTGATGACTATCCACTTTTTCTTGACTTCCACTTTTTCTTGACTTTCCACTTTTTCTTGACTTCCCACGTTTTCATGACTTCCCAATTTTCGTGCCTTCCCACTTTCGATGACTTCCACTTTTTCTTGGCTTCCCACTTTCGGTGACTTCCCACTTGTTATGACTTCCCACTTTTGATAACTTCCCACTTTTGATAAATTCCCACTTTTGAAGACTTCCGACTTTTTCTTGAGTTCCTACTTTCGGTAACTTCCAGTTTTGATGGCTTCCCACTTTTGATAACTTCCCACTTTTGATGACTTCCCGCTTTTTGATAACTTCCACTTTTTTTGACTTCCCACTTATGATGGCTTCCCACTTTTGATGACTTCCCACGTTTTCTTGACTTCCAAATCTTGATGGCTTCCCACTTTTGACGACTTCAAGCTTTTTCTTAACTTCCCATAATTTCTTGACTTCCCACTTTTGATGATTCTCACTTTCTCTTGACATCCAACTTTCGGTGATTTCACACTTTTGATGACTTCCCACTTCTGATAAATTCCACTTTTGATGACTTCCCACTTTTTCTTGAATTTCCACTTTTCTTGACTTCCCACGTTTTCATGACTTCCCAATTTTGATGCCTCCCACATTTGATGACTACCCACTTTTGATGACTTCCCACTTTTTTTGACTTCCCACTTTTGATGACTTCCCAATTTTTTTGACTTCCCGCTTTTGATGACTTCCCACGTTTTCTTGACTTCCCATTTTTGATGACTTCCCACTTTTGATGACTTCCTAATTTTGATGCCTTCCACGTTTTTATGACTTCCCAATTTTGATGCCCTCCCACTTTTGATGACCTCCCACTTTTTTTGACCTCCCACTTTGATGACTTCCCGCTTTTTAATCACCTCCCACTTTCGGTGACTTCCCACTTTGATGACTTCCAACTTTTGATGACTATCCACTTTTTCATAACTTCCCACTTTTTCTTGACTTTCCACTTTTTCTTGACTTCCCACGTTTTCTTGACTTCCCACTTTTTTTGACTTCCCATTTTTGAAGACTTCCCACATATGACGACCTCCCACTTTTTCTTAACTTACCATTCTCTCTTGACTTCCCAGTTTTGATGACTTCCCATTTTTTCTTCACCTCCATTTTCGGTGAATTCCCACTTTTGATGACTTCCCACTTTTGATAAATTCCCTTTTGATGACTTCCCAATTTTTCTTGACTTCCCACTTTCTTGACTTCCAACTTTTTCTTGACTTCCACGTTTTCATGACTCCCAATTTTTATGCCTTCCCACTTTGATGACTTCCCACTTTTTGACTTCCACTTTTGATGACTTCCATTTTTGATGACTTCCACGTTTTCTTGACTTCCCATTTTTTCTTGACTTCCCACTTTCGGTGACTTCCCACTTTTGATGGCTTCCCACTTTTGCTAACTTCCCACTTTGATGACTTCCCACGTTTTCTTGACTTCCCATTTTTTTGACTTCCAACTTTTTGAAGACTTCCCACATTTGATGACCTCCCACTTTTTCTTAACTTACCATTTTTTCTTGACTTCCCACTTTTGATGACTTTCCCATTTTTTCTTCACCTCCCAATTTCGGCGAATTCCCACTTTTGATGGCTTCCCACTTTTGATAAATTCCCACTTTTGATGACTTCCCACTTTTTCTTGACTTCCCACTTTTTGTTGACTTCCAACTTTTTTTGACTTCCCACGTTTTCACGACTTCCCAATTTTATGCCTTCCCACTTTTGATGACCTCCCAATTTTTCTTGACTTCCCACTTTCGGTGACTTTTCACTTTTGATGGCCTCTCACTTTTGATAAGTTCCCACTGTTGATGACTTCCCACTTTGATAACTGCCCACTTTTGATGACTTCCCAGTTTTCTTGACTCCCCACTTTTTTGACTTCCCACTTTTGATGACTTCCCATTTTTGATGACTTTCCACGTTTTCTTGACTTCCCATTTTTGGTGACTTGCCGGTTTTGATGACTTCCTACTTTTTCTTAACTTCCCATTTTTCTTGACTTCCCACTTTTGATGACTTCCCGCTTTTAATCACCTCCCACTTTCGGTGGGAGTGATTTAAACCAACTTCCCACGTTTTCTTGACTTCCCATTTTGATGACTTCCCACTTTTGATGCTTCCTAATTTTGATGCCTTCCCACGTTTTTATGACTTCCCAATTTTGATGCCCTCCCACTTTTGATGACCTCCCACTTTTTTTTGACCTCCCACTTTTGATGACTTCCCGCTTTTTAATCACCTCCCACTTTCGGTGACTTCCCACTTTGATGACTTCCCACTTTTGATGACTATCACACTTTTTCTTGACTTCCCACTTTTTCTTGACTTTCCACTTTTTCTTGACTTCCCACGTTTCATGACTTCCCAATTTCGTGCCTTCCACTTTCGCTGACTTCCCACTTTTTCTTGGCTTCCCACTTTCGTGACTTCCCACTTGTTATGACTTCCACTTTTGATAACTCCCACTTTTGATAAATTCCCACTTTGAAGACTTCCGACTTTTTCTTGAGTTCCTACTTTCGGTGACTTCCCAGTTTTGATGGCTTCCCACTTTTGATAACTTCCCACTTTTGATGACTTCCCGCTTTTGAATAACTTCCCACTTTTTTGACTTCCCACTTATGATGGCTTCCCACTTTTGATGACTTCCCACGTTTTCTTGACTTCCAAATTTTGATGGCTTCCCACTTTTGACGACTTCCCGCTTTTTCTAATTCCCATAATTTCTTGACTTCCCACTTTTGATGACCTCTCACTTTCTCTTGACATCCAACTTTCGGTGACTTCCCACTTTTGATGGCTTCCCACTTTTGCTAACTTCCCACTTTTGATGACTTCCCACGTTTTCTTGACTTCCCACTTTTTTGACTTCCAACTTTGAAGACTTCCCACATTTGATGACCTCCCACTTTTTCTTAACTTACCATTTTTTCTTGACTTCCCACTTTTGATGACTTCCCATTTTTTCTTCACCTCCAATTTCGGCGATTCCCACTTTTGATGGCTCCCACTTTTGATAAATTCCCACTTTTGAGACTTCCCCTTTTTCTTGGACTTCCCACTTTTTGTTGACTTCCAACTTTTTTGACTTCCCACGTTTTCACGACTTCCCAATTTTTATGCCTTCCCATTTTGATGACCTCCCAATTTTTCTTGACTTCCCACTTTCGGTGACTTTCACTTTTGATGGCCTCTCACTTTTGATAAGTTCCATGTTGATGACTTCCACTTTTGATAACTGCCCACTTTTGATGACTTCCCAGTTTCTTGACTCCCCACTTTTTTGACTTCCCACTTTTGATGACTTCCATTTTTGATGACTTTCCACGTTTCTTGATTCCATTTTTGGTGACTTGCCGGTTTTGATGACTTCCTACTTTTTCTTAACTTCCATTTTTTCTTGACTTCCCACTTTTGATGACTTCCCGCTTTTTAATCACCTCCACTTTCGGTGGGAGGTGATTTAAACCAACTTCCACGTTTTCTTGACTTCCCATTTTTGATGACTTCCCACTTTTGATGACTTCCTAATTTTGATGCCTTCCACGTTTTTTATGACTTCCCAATTTTGATGCCCTCCCACTTTTGATGACCTCCCACTTTTTTTGACCTCCCACTTTTGATGACTTCCCGCTTTTTAATCACCTCCCACTTTCGGTGACTTCCACTTTGATGAACTTCCCACTTTTGATGACTATCCACTTTTTCTTGACTTCCATTTTTCTTGACTTTCCACTTTTCTTGACTTCCAGTTTTCATGACTTCCCAATTTTCGTGCTTCCCATTTCGATGACTTCCACTTTTTCTTGGCTTCCACTTTCGGTGACTTCCCATTGTTATGACTTCCCATTTGATAACTTCACTTTATAAATTCCACTTTTGAAGACTTCCGATTTTTCTTGAGTCCTACTTTCGGTGACTTCCCAGTTTTGATGGTTCCACTTTTGATAAACTTCCACTTTTGATGATTCCCGCTTTGATAACTTCCCATTTTTTTTGGACTTCCATTATGATGCTTCCCCACTTTTGATGATTCCACGTTTTCTGACTTCCAAATTTTGATGGCTTCCCACTTTTGACGACTTCCCGCTTTTTCTTAACTTCCATAATTTTTGACTTCCACTTTTGATGACTTCTACTTCTCTTGACATCCAACTTTGGGTGATTTCACACTTTTGATGACTTCCCACTTTCTGATAAATTCCCATTTTGATGATTCCCACTTTTTTCTTGAATTTCCACTTTTTCTTGACTTCCCACGTTTTCATGACTTCCCAATTTGATGCCTCCCCACATTTGATGACTACCCACTTTTGATGACTTCCCACTTTTTTTGACTTCCCACTTTGATGACTTCCCAATTTTTCTGACTTCCCGCTTTTGATGACTTCCCACGTTTTCTTGACTTCCCATTTTGATGACTTCCACTTTTGATGACTTCCTAATTTTGATGCCTTCCCACGTTTTATGACTTCCCAATTTTGATGCCCTCCCACTTTTGATGACCTCCCACTTTTTTTGACCTCCCACTTTGATGACTTCCCACTTTTTAATCACCTCCCACTTTCGGTGACTTCCCACTTGATGACTTCCCACTTTTGATGACTATCCACTTTTTCTTAACTTCCCACTTTTTCTTGACTTTCCACTTTTTCTTGACTTCCCACGTTTTCTTGACTTCCCACTTTTTTTGACTTCCCATTTTTGAAGACTTCCCACATATGACGACCTCCACTTTTTCTTAACTTACCATTCTTTCTTGACTTCCCAGTTTTGATGACTTCCCATTTTTCTTCACCTCCCATTTTCGGTGAATTCCCACTTTTGATGACTTCCCACTTTTGATAAATTCCCACTTTTGATGACTTCCCAATTTTTCTGACTCCCACTTTTTCTTGACTTCCAACTTTTCTTGACTTCCCACGTTTTCATGACCTCCCAATTTTTATGCCTTCCACTTTGATGACTTCCCACTTTTTGACTTCCCACTTTGATGACTTCCCATTTTTGATGACTTCCCACGTTTTCTTGACTTCCCATTTTTGATGACTTCCGGTTTTGATGACATCCTACTTTTTCTTAACTTCCCATTTTTTCTTGACTTCCCACTTTTGATGACTTCCCACTTTTTCTTGACCTCCCACTTTCAGTCACTTCCCACTTTTGATGACTTCCCACTTTTGATGACTTCCCACTTTGATAATTCCCACTTTTGATGACTTCCCACTTTTTCTTGACTTCCTACTTTCGGTGACTTCCATCTTTTCTTGACCTCCCTAATTTTGATGCCGTCCCACTTTTTGTTGACCTCCACTTTCAGTGACTTCCACTTTTTATGACTTCCCATTTTTGAGAAATTCCCAGTTTTCATGACTTCCCATTTTTCTTCACCTTCCATTTTCGGTGAATTCCCACTTTTGATGACTTCCCACTTTTGATAAATTCCCACTTTTGATGACTTCCCACTTTTTCTTGACTTCTCACTTTCGGTGACTTCCCACTTTTGATGGCTTCCCACTTTTCTTAACTTCCCATATTTCTTGACTTCCCACTTTTCATGACTTCCTAATTTTGATGCCTTCCCATTTTTTCTTGACTTCCCACTTCTTCTTGACTTACCACTTTTTCTTGACTTCCCACGTTTTCATGACTTCCCAATTTGTATGCCATCCCACTTTTGCTCACTTCCCACTTTTCTTGACTTCCCACTTTCGGAGAATTCCCACTTTTCATGACTTCCCACTTTTCTTGACTTCCCACTTTCGGTGACTTCCCACTTTTGATGGCTTCCCACTTTTGCTAACTTCCCACTTTTGATGACTTCCCACGTTTTCTTGACTTCCCACGTTTTTTTGACTTCCAACTTTTGAAGACTTCCCACATTTTGATGACCTCCCACTTTCGGTGGGAGGTGATTAAACCAACTTCCCACGTTTTCTTGACTTCCATTTTTGATGACTTCCCACTTTTGATGACTTCCTAATTTTTGATGCCTTCCCACGTTTTTATGACTTCCCAATTTTGATGCCCTCCCACTTTTGATGACCTCCCACTTTTTTTGACTCCCACTTTTGATGACTTCCCGCTTTTTAATCACCTCCCACTTTCGTGACTTCCCACTTTGATGACTTCCCACTTTTGATGACTATCCACTTTTTCTTGACTTCCCTTTTTCTTGACTTTCCCACTTTTTCTTGACTTCCCACGTTTTCATGACTTCCCAATTTTCGTGCCTTCCCACTTTCGATGATTTCCCACTTTTTCTTGGCTTCCCACTTTCGGTGACTTCCCACTTGTTATGACTTCCCACTTTTGATAACTTCCCACTTTTGATAAATTCGCACTTTTGAAGACTTCCGACTTTTTCTTGAGTTCCTACTTTCGGTGACTTCCAGTTTTGTGGCTTCCCACTTTTGAATAACTTCCCACTTTTGATGACTTCCCGCTTTTGATAACTTCCCACTTTTTTTAACTTCCCACTTTGATGGCTTCCCACTTTTGATGACTTCCCACGTTTCTTGACTTCCAAATTTTGATGGTTCCCACTTTTGACGACTTCCCGCTTTTTCTTAACTTCCATAATTTCTTGACTTCCCACTTTTGATGACTTCTCACTTTCTCTTGACATCCAACTTTCGGTGATTTCACACTTTTGATGACTTCCCACTTCTGATAAATTCCCACTTTTGATGACTTCCCACTTTTTCTTGAATTTCCACTTTTTCTTGACTTCCCACGTTTTCATGACTTCCCAATTTTGATGCCTCCCCACATTTGATGACTACCCACTTTTGATGACTTCCCACTTTTTTTGACTTCCCACTTTTGATGACTTCCCAATTTTTTTGACTTCCCGCTTTGATGACTTCCCACGTTTTCTTGACTTCCCATTTTGATGACTTCCCACTTTTGATGACTTCCTAATTTTGATGCCTTCCCACGTTTTTATGACTTCCCAATTTTGATGCCCTCCCACTTTTGATGACCTCTCCACTTTTTTTGACCTCCCACTTTGATGACTTCCCGCTTTTTAATCACCTCCCACTTTCGGTGACTTCCCACTTTGATGACTTCCCACTTTTGATGACTATCCACTTTTCTAACTTCCCACTTTTCTTGACTTTCCACTTTTTCTTGACTTCCCACGTTTTCTGACTTCCCACTTTTTTGACTTCCCATTTTTGAAGACTTCCCACATATGACGACCTCCCACTTTTTCTTAACTTACCATTCTTTCTTGACTTCCCAGTTTTGATGACTTCCCATTTTTCTTCAACCTCCATTTTTCGGTGAATTCCCACTTTGATGACTTCCCACTTTTGACTAAATTCCCACTTTTGATGACTTCCCAATTGTTTCTTGACTTCCACTTTTTTTGACTTCCAACTTTTTCTTGACTTCCCACGTTTTCATGACCTCCCAATTTTTATGCCTTCCCACTTTTGATGACTTCCCACTTTTTTGACTTCCCACTTTTGATGACTTCCCATTTTTGATGACTTCCCACGTTTTCTTGACTTCCCATTTTTGATGACTTTCCGGTTTTGATGACATCCTACTTTTTCTTGACCTCCCACTTTCAGTCACTTCCCACTTTTGATGACTTCCCACTTTTGATGACTTCCCACTTTTGATAAATTCCCACTTTTGATGACTTCCCCACTTTTTCTGACTTCCTACTTTCGGTGACTTCCATCTTTTCTTGACCTCCCTATTTTGATGCCGTCCCACTTTTTGTTGACCTCCACTTTCAGTGACTTCCACTTTTTATGACTTCCCATTTTTGAGAAATTTCCCAGTTTTCATGACTTCCCATTTTTCTTCACCTTCCATTTTCGGTGAATTCCCACTTTTGATGACTTCCCACTTTTGATAAATTCCCACTTTTGATGACTTCCCACTTTTTCTTGACTTCTCACTTTCGGTGACTTCCCACTTTTTCTTAACTTCCCATATTTTCTTGACTTCCCACTTTTCATGACTTCCTAATTTTGATGCCTTCCCTTTTTCTTGACTTCCCACTTCTTCTTGACTTACCACTTTTCTTGACTTCCCACGTTTCATGAATTCCCAATTTGTATGCCATCCCACTTTTGCTCACTTCCCACTTTTTCTTGACTTCCCACTTTCGGAGAATTCCCACTTTTCATGACTTCCCACTTTTTCTTGACTTCCCACTTTCGGTGACTCCCACTTTTGATGGCTTCCCACTTTTGCTAGCTTCCCACTTTTGATGACTTCCCACGTTTTCTTGACTTCCCACTTTTTTTGACTTCCAACTTTTGAAGACTCCCACATTTGATGACCTCCCACTTTTTCTTAACTTACCATTTTTTCTTGACTTCCCACTTTTGATGACTTCCCATTTTTTCTTCACCTCCCATTTTCGGCGAATTCCCACTTTTGATGGCTTCCCACTTTTGATAAATTCCCACTTTTGATGACTTCCCACTTTTTCTTGACATCCCACTTTTTGTTGACTTCCAACTTTTTTTGACTTCCCACGTTTTCACGACTTCCCATTTTTATGCCCTCCCACTTTTGATGACCTCCCAATTTTTTCTTGACTTCCCACTTTCGGTGACTTTTCACTTTTGATGGCCTCTCATTTTGATAACTTCCCACTGTTGATGACTTCCCACTTTTGATAACTGCCCACTTTTGATGACTTCCCACGTTTTCTTGACTCCCACTTTTTTGACTTCCCACTTTTGATGACTTCCCATTTTTGATGACTTTCCACGTTTTCTTGACTTCCCATTTTTGGTGACTTGCCGGTTTGATGATTTCCTACTTTTTCTTAACTTCCCATTTTCTCTTGACTTCCCACTTTTGATGACTTCCCGCTTTTTAATCACCTTCCACTTTCGGTGGGAGGTGATTTAAACCAACTTCCCACGTTTTCTTGACTTCCCATTTTTGATGACTTCCCACTTTTGATGACTTCCTAATTTTGATGCCTTCCCACGTTTTTATGACTTCCCAATTTTGATGCCCTCCAACTTTTGATGACCCCTCACTTTTTTTGACCTCCCACTTTTGATGACTTCCCGCTATTTAATCACCTCCCACTTTCGGTGACTTCCCACTTTGATTCCCACTTTTGATGACTATCCACTTTTTCTTGACTTCCCACTTTTTCTTGACTTTCCACTTTTTCTTGACTTCCCACGTTTTCATGACTTCCCAATTTTCGTGCCTTCCCACTTTCGATGACTTCCCACTTTTTCTTGACATCCAACTTTCGGTGATTTCACACTTTTGATGACTTCCCACTTCTGATAAATTCCCACTTTTGATGACTTCCCACTTTTTCTTGAATTCCCACTTTTTCTTGACTTCCCACGTTTTCATGACTTCCCAATTTTGATGCCTCCCCACATTTGATGACTACCCACTTTTGATGACTTCCCACTTTTTTTGACTTCCCACTTTTGATGACTTTCCCAATTTTTTGACTTCCCGCTTTTGATGACTTCCCACGTTTTCTTGACTTCCCATTTTTGATGACTATCCACTTTTTCTTAACTTCCCACTTTTTCTTGACTTTCCACTTTTTCTTGACTTCCCACGTTTTCTTGACTTCCCACTTTTTTTGACTTCCCATTTTTGAAGACTTTCCCACATATGACGACCCTCCCACTTTTTCTTAACTTACCATTCTCTCTTGACTTCCCAGTTTGATGACTTCCCATTTTTTCTTCACCTCCCATTTTCGGTGAATTCCCACTTTTGATGACTTCCCACTTTTGATAAATTCCCACTTTTGATGACTTCCCAATTTTTCTTGACTTCCCACTTTTTCTTGACTTCCAACTTTTTCTTGACTTCCCACGTTTTCATGACCTCCCAATTTTTATGCCTTCCCACTTTTGATGACTTCCCACTTTTTTGACTTCCCACTTTGATGACTTCCCATTTTTGATGATTCCCACGTTTTCTTGACTTCCCATTTTTCTTCACTTCCCACTTTCGGTGACTTCCCACTTTTGATGGCTTCCCACTTTTGCTAACTTCCCACTTTTGATGACTTCCCACGTTTTCTTGACTTCCCACTTTTTTTGACTTCCAACTTTTGAAGACTTCCCACATTTGATGACCTCCCACTTTTTCTTAACTTACCATTTTTTCTTGACTTCCCACTTTTGATGACTTCCCATTTTTTCTTCACCTCCCAATTTCGGCGAATTCCCACTTTTGATGGCTTCCCACTTTGATAAATTCCCACTTTTGATGACTTCCCACTTTTTCTTGACTTCCCACTTTTTGTTGACTTCCAACTTTTTTTTGACTTCCCACTTTTTCACGACTTCCCAATTTTTATGCCTTCCCACTTTTGATGACCTCCCAATTTTTCTTGACTTCCCACTTTCGGTGACTTTTTCACTTTTGATGGCCTCTCACTTTTGATAAGTTCCCACTGTTGATGACTTCCCACTTTTGATAACTGCCCACTTTGATGACTTCCCACGTTTTCTTGACTCCCCACTTTTTTGACTTCCCACTTTTGATGACTTCCCATTTTGATGACTTTCCACGTTTTCTTGACTTCCCATTTTTGGTGACTTGCCGGTTTTGATGACTTCCTACTTTTTCTTAACTTCCCATTTTTCTTGACTTCCCACTTTTGATGACTTCCCGCTTTTTAATCACCTCCCACTTTCGGTGGGAGGTGATTTAAACCAACTTCCCACGTTTTCTTGACTTCCCATTTTTGATGACTTCCCACTTTTGATGACTTCCAAATTTTGATGCCTTCCCACTTTTTTTATGACTTCCCAATTTGATGCCCTCCCACTTTTGATGACCTCCCACTTTTTTTGATCCTCTCCACTTTTGATGACTTTCCCGTTTTTTATCACCTCCCACTTTCGGTGACTTCCCACTTTGATGACTTCCCACTTTTGATGACTATCCACTTTTTCTTGACTTCCCACTTTTTCTTGACTTTCCATTTTTCTTGACTTCCCACGTTTTCATGACTTCCCAATTTTCGTGCCTTCCCACTTTCGATGACTTCCCACTTTTTCTTGGCTTCCCACTTTCGGTGACTTCCCACTTGTTATGACTTCCCACTTTTGATAACTTCCCACTTTTGATAAATTCCCACTTTTGAAGACTTCCGACTTTTTTTGAGTTCCTACTTTCGGTGACTTCCCAGTTTTGATGGCTTCCCACTTTTGATAACTTCCCACTTTTGATGACTTCCCGCTTTTGATAACTTCCCACTTTTTTGACTTCCCACTTATGATGGCTTCCCACTTTTGATGACTTCCCACGTTTTCTTGACTTCCAAATTTTGATGGCTTCCCACTTTTGACACTTCCCGCTTTTTCTTAACTTCCCATAATTTCTTGACTTCCCACTTTTGATGACTTCTCACTTTCTCTTGACATCCAACTTTCGGTGATTTCACACTTTTGATGACTTCCCACTTCTGATAAATTCCCACTTTTGATGACTTCCCACTTTTTCTTGAATTTCCACTTTTTCTTGACTTCCCACGTTTTCATGACTTCCCAATTTTGATGCCTCCCCACATTTGATGACTACCCACTTTTGATGACTTCCCACTTTTTTTGACTTCCCACTTTTGATGACTTCCCAATTTTTTTGACTTCCCGCTTTTGATGACTTCCCACGTTTTCTTGACTTCCCATTTTTGATGACTTCCCACTTTTGATGACTTCCTAATTTTGATGCCTTCCCACGTTTTTATGACTTCCCAATTTTGATGCCCTCCCACTTTTGATGACCTCCCACTTTTTTTGACCTCCCACTTTGATGACTTCCCGCTTTTTAATCACCTCCCACTTTCGGTGACTTCCCACTTTGATGACTTCCCACTTTTGATGACTATCCACTTTTTCTTAACTTCCCACTTTTTCTTGACTTTCCACTTTTTCTTGACTTCCCACGTTTTCTTGACTTCCCACTTTTTTTGACTTCCCATTTTTGAAGACTTCCCACATATGACGACCTCCCACTTTTTCTTAACTTACCATTCTTTCTTGACTTCCCAGTTTTGATGACTTCCCATTTTTTCTTCACCTCCCATTTTCGGTGAATTCCCACTTTTGATGACTTCCCACTTTTGATAAATTCCCACTTTTGATGACTTCCCAATTTTTCTTGACTTCCCACTTTTTCTTGACTTCCAACTTTTTCTTGACTTCCCACGTTTTCATGACCTCCCAATTTTTATGCCTTCCCACTTTTGATGACTTCCCACTTTTTTGACTTCCCACTTTTGATGACTTCCCATTTTTGATGACTTCCCACGTTTTCTTGACTTCCCATTTTTGATGACTTTCCGGTTTTGATGACATCCTACTTTTCTTAACTTCCCATTTTTCTTGACTTCCCACTTTTGATGACTTCCCACTTTTTCTTGACCTCCCACTTTCAGTCACTTCCCACTTTTGATGACTTCCCACTTTTGATGACTTCCCACTTTTGATAAATTCCCACTTTTGATGACTTCCCACTTTTTCTTGACTTCCTACTTTCGGTGACTTCCATCTTTCTTGACCTCCCTATTTTGATGCCGTCCCACTTTTTGTTGACCTCCACTTTCAGTGACTTCCACTTTTTATGACTTCCCATTTTTGAGAAATTCCCAGTTTTCATGACTTCCCATTTTTTCTTCACCTTCCATTTTCGGTGAATTCCCACTTTTGATGACTTCCCACTTTTGATAAATTCCCACTTTTGATGACTTCCCACTTTTTCTTGACTTCTCACTTTCGGTGACTTCCCACTTTTGATGGCTTCCCACTTTTTCTTAACTTCCCATATTTTCTTGACTTCCCACTTTTCATGACTTCCTAATTTTGATGCCTTCCCATTTTTTCTTCCCACTTCTTCTTGACTTACCACTTTTTCTTGACTTCCCACGTTTTCATGAATTCCCAATTTGTATGCCATCCCACTTTTGCTCACTTCCCACTTTTTCTTGACTTCCCACTTTCGGAGAATTCCCACTTTTCATGACTTCCCACTTTTTCTTGACTTCCCACTTTCGGTGACTTCCCACTTTTGATGGCTTCCCACTTTTGCTAGCTTCCCACTTTTGATGACTTCCCACGTTTTCTTGACTTCCCACTTTTTTTGACTTCCAACTTTTGAAGACTTCCCACATTTGATGACCTCCCACTTTTTCTTAACTTACCATTTTTTCTTGACTTCCCTTTTGATGACTTCCCATTTTTTCTTCACCTCCCATTTTCGGCGAATTCCCACTTTTGATGGCTTCCCACTTTTGATAAATTCCCACTTTTGATGACTTCCCACTTTTCTTGACATCCCTTTTTTGTTGACTTCCAACTTTTTGACTTCCCACTTTTCACGACTTCCCATTTTTATGCTTCCCACTTTTGATGACTCCCAATTTTTCTTGACTTCCCACTTTCGGTGACTTTTCACTTTTGATGGCCTCTCACTTTTGATAACTTCCCACTGTTGATGACTTCCCACTTTTGATAACTGCCCACTTTTGATGACTTCCCACGTTTTCTTGACTCCCACTTTTTTGACTTCCCACTTTTGATGACTTCCCATTTTTGATGACTTTCCACGTTTTCTTGACTTCCCATTTTGGTGACTTGCCGGTTTTGATGACTTCCTACTTTTCTTAACTTCCCATTTTCTTTGACTTCCCACTTTTGATGACTTCCCGCTTTTTAATCACCTTCCACTTTCGGTGGGAGGTGATTTAAACCAACTTCCCACGTTTTCTTGACTTCCCATTTTTGATGACTTCCCACTTTTATGACTTCCTAATTTTGATGCCTTCCACGTTTTTATGACTTCCCAATTTTGATGCCCTCCCTTTTGATGACCCCTCACTTTTTTTGACCTCCCACTTTTGATGACTTCCCGCTATTTAATCACCTCCCACTTTCGGTGACTTCCCACTTTGATGACTTCCCACTTTTGATGACTATCCACTTTTTCTTGACTTCCCACTTTTTCTTGACTTTCCACTTTTTCTTGACTTCCCACGTTTTCATGACTTCCCAATTTTCGTGCCTTCCCACTTTCGATGACTTCCCACTTTTTCTTGGCTTCCCACTTTCGGTGACTTCCCACTTGTTATGACTTCCCACTTCTGATAAATTCCCACTTTTGATGACTTCCCACTTTTTCTTGAATTCCCACTTTTTCTTGACTTCCCACGTTTTCATGACTTCCCAATTTTGATGCCTCCCCATTTGATGACTACCCACTTTGATGACTTCCCACTTTGATGACTTCCCACGTTTTCTTGACTTCCCACTTTTTTTGACTTCCAACTTTTGAAGACTTCCCACATTTGATGACCTCCCACTTTTTCTTAACTTACCATTTTTTCTTGACTTCCCACTTTTGATGACTTCCCATTTTTTCTTCACCTCCCATTTTCGGCGAATTCCCACTTTTGATGACTTCCCACTTTTGATAAATTCCCACTTTTGATGACTTCCCACTTTTTCTTGACTTCTCACTTTCGTGACTTCCCACTTTTGATGGCTTCCCACTTTTTCATAACTTCCCATATTTTCTTGACTTCCCACTTTTCATGACTTCCTAATTTTGATGCCTTCCCATTTTTTCTTGACTTCCCACTTCTTCTTGACTTACCACTTTTCTTGACTTCCCACGTTTTCATGAATTCCCAATTTGTATGCCATCCCACTTTTGCTCACTTCCCACTTTTTCTTGACTTCCCCTTTCGGAGAATTCCACTTTTCATGACTTCCCACTTTTTATTGACTTCCCACTTTCGGTGACTTCCCACTTTTGATGGCTTCCCACTTTTGCTAGCTTCCACTTTTGATGACTTCCCACGTTTTCTTGACTTCCCACTTTTTTTGACTTCCAACTTTTGAAGACTTCCCACATTTGATGACCTCCCACTTTTTCTTAACTTACCATTTTTTCTTGACTTCCCACTTTTGATGACTCCCATTTTTTCTTCACCTCCCTTTTCGGCGAATTCCCACTTTTGATGGCTTCCCACTTTTGATAAATTCCCACTTTGATGACTTCCCACTTTTTCTTGACATCCCACTTTTTGTTGACTTCCAACTTTTTTTGACTTCCCACGTTTCACGACTTCCCCATTT
This sequence comes from Sanderia malayensis, assembly GCA_013076295.1. NCBI lineage: Eukaryota > Metazoa > Cnidaria > Scyphozoa > Semaeostomeae > Pelagiidae > Sanderia > Sanderia malayensis. Next base: position 21,831 of record RQOL01000143.1, read on the forward strand.
TTATGCCTTCCCACTTTTGATGACCTCCCAATTTTTCTTGACTTCCCACTTTCGGTGACTTTTCACTTTTGATGGCCTCTCACTTTTGATAACTTCCCACTGTTGATGACTTCCCACTTTGATAACTGCCCACTTTTGATGACTTCCCACGTTTTCTTGACTCCCACTTTTTTGACTTCCCACTTTTGATGACTTCCCATTTTTGATGACTTTCCACGTTTTCTTGACTTCCCATTTTTGGTGACTTGCCGGTTTTGATGACTTCCTACTTTTTCTTAACTTCCCATTTTTCTTGACTTCCCACTTTTGATGACTTCCCTTTTTAATCACCTTCCACTTTCGGTGGGAGGTGATTTAAACCAACTTCCCACGTTTTCTTGACTTCCCATTTTTGATGACTTCCCACTTTTGATGACTTCCTAATTTTGATGCCTTCCCACGTTTTTGATTCTTCCCAATTTTGATGCCCTCCCACTTTTGATGACCCCTCACTTTTTTTGACCTCCCACTTTTGATGACTTCCCGCTATTTAATCACCTCCCACTTTCGGTGACTTCCCACTTGATGACTTCCCACTTTTGATGACTATCCACTTTTTCTTGACTTCCCACTTTTTTCTTGACTTTCCACTTTTTCTTGACTTCCCACGTTTTCATGACTTCCAATTTTCGTGCCTTCCCACTTTCGATGACTTCCCACTTTTTCTTGGCTTCCCACTTTCGGTGACTTCCCACTTGTTATGACTTCCCACTTCTGATAAATTCCCACTTTTGATGACTTCCCACTTTTCTTGAATTCCCACTTTTTCTTGACTTCCACGTTTCATGACTTCCCAATTTTGATGCTCCCCACTTTGATGACTACCACTTTTGATGACTTCCCACTTTTTTTTGACTTCCCACTTTTGATAAATTCCCATATTTGAAGACTTCCGACTTTTTCTTGAGTTCCTACTTTCGTGACTTCCCAGTTTTGATGGCTTCCTACTTTTGATAACTTCCCACTTTTGATGACTTCCGCTTTTGATAACTTCCACTTTTTTTGACTTCCCTTATGATGGCTTCCCACTTTTGATGACTTCCCACGTTTCTTGACTTCCCAATTTTGATGGCTTCCCACTTTTGACGACTTCCCGCTTTTTCTTAACTTCCTATAATTCTTGACTTCCCACTTTTGATGACTTCTCACTTTTTCTTGACATCCAACTTTCGGTGATTTCACACTTTTGATGACTTCCCACTTCTGATAAATTCCCACTTTTGATGACTTCCCACTTTTTCTTGAATTCCCACTTTTTCTTGACTTCCACGTTTCATGACTTCCAATTTTGATGCCTCCCCACATTTGATGACTACACTTTTGATGACTTCCCACTTTTTTTGACTTCCCACTTTTGATGACTTCCATTTTTTGACTTCCCGCTTTTGATGATTCCCACGTTTTCTTGACTTCCCATTTTTGATGACTATCCACTTTTTCTTAACTTCCCACTTTTTCTTGACTTTCCACTTTTTCTTGACTTCCCACGTTTTCTTGACTTCCCACTTTTTTTGACTTCCCAATTTTTTTGACTTCCCGCTTTTGATGACTTCCCACGTTTTCTTGAATTCCCACTTTTGATGACTTCCCAATTTTTCTTGACTTCCCACTTTTTCTTGACTTCCACTTTTTCTTGACTTCCACGTTTTCATGACCTCCCAATTTTTATGCCTTCCACTTTTGATGACTTCCCACTTTTGATAAATTCCCACTTTTGATGACTTCCCAATTTTTCTTGACTTCCCACTTTTTCTTGACTTCCAACTTTTTCTTGACTTCCCACGTTTTCATGACCTCCCAATTTTTATGCCTTCCCACTTTTGATGACTTCCCACTTTTTTGACTTCCACTTTTGATGACTTCCCATTTTTGATGACTTCCACGTTTTCTTGACTTCCATTTTTTCTTGACTTCCCACTTTCGGTGACTTCCCACTTTTGATGGCTTCCCACTTTTGCTACTTCCCACTTTTGATGACTTCCCAGTTTTCTTGACTTCCACTTTTTTTGACTTACAACTTTTGAAGACTTCCCACATTTGATGACCTCCCACTTTTCTTAACTTACCATTTTTTCTTGACTTCCCACTTTTGATGACTTCCATTTTTTCTTCTTACCTCCAATTTCGGCGAATTCCACTTTTGATGGCTTCCCACTTTTGATAAATTCCCACTTTTGATGACTTCCCACTTTTTCTTGACTTCCCACTTTTTGTTGACTTCCAACTTTTTTTGACTTCCACGTTTTCACGACTTCCCAATTTTTATGCCTTCCCACTTTTGATGACCTCCAATTTTTCTTGACTTCCCATTTCGGTGACTTTTCACTTTTGATGGCCTCCTTTTGATAAGTTCCCACTGTTGATGACTTCCCACTTTGATAACTGCCACTTTGATGACTGTCCCACGTTTTCTTGACTCCCACTTTTTGACTTCCCACTTTTGATGACTTTCCCATTTTTGATGACTTTCCACGTTTCTTGACTTCCCATTTTTGGTGACTTGCCGGTTTTGATGACTTCCTACTTTTCTCTTAACTTCCCATTTTTTCTTGACTACCACTTTTGATGACTTCCACTTTTTAATCACCTCCCACTTTCGTGGGAGGTGATTTAAACCTACTTCCCCGTTTTCTTGACTTCCCAGTTTTGATGACTTCCCATTTTTTCTTCACCTCCCATTTTCGGTGAATTCCCACTTTTGATGACTCCCACTTTTGATAAATTCCCACTTTTGATGACTTCCCAATTTTTTCTGACTTCCCACTTTTCTTGACTTCCAACTTTTTCTTGACTTCCCACGTTTTCATGACCTCCCAATTTTTATGCCTTCCCACTTTTGATGACTTCCACTTTTGACTTCCCACTTTTGATGACTTCCCATTTTTGACTTCCCACGTTTCTTGACTTCCCATTTTTGATGACTTCCCGGTTTTGATGACATCCTACTTTTTCTTACTTCCCATTTTTTCTTGACTTCCCACTTTTGATGACTTCCATTTTTCTTGACCTCCGACTTTCAGTCACTTCCCACTTTTGATGACTTCCCACTTTTGATGACTTCCCACTTTTGATAAATTCCCACTTTTGATGTCTTCCCACTTTTTCTTGACTTCCTACTTTCGGTGACTTCCATCTTTTCTTGACCTCCCTATTTTGATGCCGTCCACTTTTTGTTGACCTCCACTTTCAGTGACTTCCACTTTTTATGACTTCCCATTTTTGAGAAAATTCCCAGTTTTTCATGACTTCCCATTTTTTCTTCACCTTCCATTTTCGGTGAATTCCATTTTGATGACTTCCCATTTTGATAAATTCCACTATTGTGACTTCCACTTTTTCTTACTTTCACTTTCGGTGACTTCCCACTTTTGATGGCTTCCCACTTTTTCTTAACTTCCCATATTTCTTGACTTCCCACTTTTCATGACTTCCTAATTTGATGCTTCCCATTTTTTCTTGACTTCCCACTTCTTCTTGACTTACCACTTTTTCTTGACTTCCCACGTTTTCATGACTTCCCAATTTGTATGCCATCACCTTTTGCACTTCCCTTTTTCTTGACTTCCACTTCGGAAATTCCCACTTTTCATGACTTCCACTTTTCTTGACTTCCCACTTTCGGTGACTTCCCACTTTTGATGGCTTCCCACTTTTAACTTCCCACTTTTGATGACTTCCACGTTTTCTTGACTTCCCACTTTTTTTGACTTCCAACTTTTGAAGCTTCCCACATTTGATGACCTCCCACTTTCGGGGAGGTGATTTAAACCACTTCCACGTTTTCTTGACTTCCCATTTTTGATGACTTCCCACTTTTGATGACTTCCTAATTTGATGCTTCCACGTTTTTATGACTTTCCAATTTTGATGCCCTCCACTTTTGATGACCTCCCACTTTTTTTGACCTCCCACTTTTGATGATTCCGCTTTTTAATCACCTCCCACTTTCGGTACTTCCACTTTGATGACTTCCCACTTTGATGACTATCCACTTTCTTGACTTCCCTTTTTCTTGACTTTCCACTTTTTCTTGACTTCCCTTTTCATGACTTCCCAATTTTCGTGCCTTCCCACTTTCGATGATTTCCCACTTTTTCTTGGCTTCCACTTTCGGTGACTTCCCACTTGTTATGACTTCCACTTTTGATAACTTCCCACTTTTGATAAATTCGCACTTTTGAAGACTTCGACTTTTTCTGAGTTCCTACTTTCGGTGACTTCCCAGTTTTGATGGCTTCCCACTTTTGATAACTTCCCTTTTGATGACTTCCGCTTTTGATAACTTCCCACTTTTTTTGACTTCCACTTATGATGGCTCCCACTTTTGATGACTTCCCACGTTTTCTTGACTTCAAATTTTGATGGCTTCCCACTTTGACGACTTCCCGTTTTCTTAACTTCCATAATTTCTTGACTTCCCACTTTTGATGACTTCTCACTTCTCTTGACATCCAACTTTCGGTGATTTCACACTTTTATGACTTCCCACTTCTGATAAATTCCCACTTTTGATGACTTCCCACTTTTTCTTGAATTTCCACTTTTTCTTGACTTCCCACGTTTTCATGACTTCCCAATTTTGATGCTCCCACATTTGATGACTACCCACTTTTGATGACTTCCCACTTTTTTTGACTTCCCACTTTTGATGACTTCCCAATTTTTTTGACTTCCCGCTTTTGATGATTCCCTTTTCTTGACTTCATTTTTGATGACTTCCCACTTTTTGATGACTTCCTAATTTTGATGCCTTCCCGTTTTTATGACTTCCCAATTTTGATGCCTCCTTTTGATGACCTCCACTTTTTTTGACCTCCCACTTTGATGACTTCCCGCTTTTTAATCACCTCCCACTTTCGGTGACTTCCCACTTTGATGACTTCCCACTTTTGATGACTATCCTTTTTTCTTAACTTCCCACTTTTCTTGACTTTCACTTTTTCTTGACTTCCACGTTTTCTTGACTTCCACTTTATTTGACTTCCCATTTTTGAAGACTTCCCACATATGAC
>RQOL01000143.1:26981-60626 GCA_013076295.1 Sanderia malayensis
CGTTTTCTTGACTTCCCATTTTTGATGACTTCCACTTTTGATGACTTCCTAATTTTGATGCCTTCCCAGTTTTTATGACTTCCCAATTTTGATGCCCTCCCACTTTTGATGACCTCCCACTTTTTTTGACCTCCCACTTTGATGACTTCCCGCTTTTAATCACCTCCCACTTTCGGTGACTTCCCACTTTGATGACACTTCCCACTTTGATGACTATCCATTTTTCTTAACTTCCCACTTTTTCTTGACTTTCCACTTTTTCTTGACTTCCCACTTTTCTGACTTCCCACTTTTTTGACTTCCCATTTTTGAAGACTTCCCACATATGACGACCTCCACTTTTTCTTAACTTACCATTCTTTCTTGACTTCCCAGTTTTGATGACTTCCCATTTTTTCTTCACCTCCCATTTTCGGTGAATTCCCACTTTTTGATGAACTTCCCACTTTTGATAAATCCCACTTTTGAGAACTTCCCAATTTTTCTTGACTTGCCCACTTTTTCTTGACTTCCAACTTTTTCTTGACTTCCCACGTTTTCATGACCTCCCAATTTTTATGCCTTCCCACTTTTGATGACTTCCCACTTTTTGACTTCCCACTTTTGATGACTTCCCATTTTTGATGACTTCCCACGTTTTCTTGACTTCCCATTTTTGATGACTTTCCCGGTTTTGATGACATCCTACTTTTTCTTAACTTCCCATTTTTTCTTGACTTCCCACTTTTGATGACTTCCCACTTTTTCTTGACCTCCCACTTCAGTCACTTCCCACTTTTGATGACTTCCCACTTTTGATGACTTCCCACTTTTGATTAAATTCCCACTTTTGATGACTTCCCACTTTTTCTTGACTTCCTACTTTCGGTGACTTCCATCTTTTCTTGACCTCCCATTTTGATGCCGTCCCACTTTTTGTTGACCTCCACTTTCAGTGACTTCCACTTTTTATGACTTCCCATTTTGAGAAATTCCCAGTTTTCATGACTTCCCATTTTTTTCTTCACCTTCCATTTTCGGTGAATTCCCACTTTTGATGACTTCCCACTTTTGATAAATTCCCACTTTTGATGACTTCCCACTTTTTCTTGACTTCTCACTTTCGGTGACTTCCCACTTTTTGATGGCTTCCCACTTTTTCTTAACTTCCCATATTTTCTTGACTTCCCACTTTTTCATGACTTCCTAATTTTGATGCCTTCCCATTTTTTCTTGACTTCCCACTTCTTCTTGACTTACCACTTTTTCTTGACTTCCCACGTTTTCATGAATTCCCAATTTGTATGCCATCCCACTTTTGCTCACTTCCCACTTTTTCTTGACTTCCCACTTTCGGAGAATTCCCACTTTTCATGACTTCCCACTTTTTCTTGACTTCCCACTTTCGGTGACTTCCCACTTTTGATGGCTTCCCACTTTTGCTAGCTTCCCACTTTTGATGACTTCCCACGTTTTCTTGACTTCCCACTTTTTTTGACTTCCAACTTTTGAAGACTTCCCACATTTGATGACCTCCCACTTTTTCTTAACTTACCATTTTTTCTTGACTTCCCACTTTTGATGACTTCCCATTTTTTCTTCACCTCCCATTTTCGGCGAATTCCCACTTTTGATGGCTTCCCACTTTTGATAAATTCCCACTTTTGATGACTTCCCACGTTTTCATGACCTCCCAATTTTTATGCCTTCCCACTTTTGATGACTTCCCACTTTTTTGACTTCCCACTTTTGATGACTTCCCATTTTTGATGACTTCCCACGTTTTCTTGACTTCCCATTTTTGATGACTTTCCGGTTTTGATGACATCCTACTTTTTCTTAACTTCCCATTTTTCTTGACTTCCCACTTTTGATGACTTCCCACTTTTTCTTGACCTCCCACTTTCAGTCACTTCCCACTTTTGTTGACTTCCCACTTTTGATGACTTCCCACTTTTGATAAATTCCCACTTTTGATGACTTCCCACTTTTTCTTCACTTCCTACTTTCGGTGACTTCCATCTTTTCTTGACCTCCCTATTTTGATGCCGTCCCACTTTTTGTTGACCTCCACTTTCAGTGACTTCCACTTTTTATGACTTCCCATTTTTGAGAAATTCCCAGTTTTCATGACTTCCCATTTTTTCTTCACCTTCCATTTTCGGTGAATTCCCACTTTTGATGACTTCCCACTTTTGATAACTTCCCACTTTTGATGACTTCCCACTTTTTCTTGACTTCTCACTTTCGGTGACTTCCCACTTTTGATGGCTTCCCACTTTTTCTTAACTTCCCATATTTTCTTGACTTCCCACTTTTCATGACTTCCTAATTTTGATGCCTTCCCATTTTTTCTTGACTTCCCACTTCTTCTTGACTTACCACTTTTTCTTGACTTCCCACGTTTTCATGAATTCCCAATTTGTATGCCATCCCACTTTTGCTCACTTCCCACTTTTTCTTGACTTCCCACTTTCGGAGAATTCCCACTTTTCATGACTTCCCACTTTTTCTTGACTTCCCACTTTCGGTGACTTCCCACTTTTGATGGCTTCCCACTTTTGCTAGCTTCCCACTTTTGATGACTTCCCACGTTTTCTTGACTTCCACTTTTTTTGACTTCCAACTTTTGAAGACTTCCCACATTTGATGACCTCCCACTTTTTCTTAACTTACCATTTTTTCTTGACTTCCCACTTTTGATGACTTCCCATTTTTTCTTCACCTCCCATTTTCGGCGAATTCCCACTTTGATGGCTTCCCACTTTTGATAAATTCCCACTTTTGATGACTTCCCACTTTTTCTTGACATCCCACTTTTTGTTGACTTCCAACTTTTTTTGACTTCCCACGTTTTCACGACTTCCCCATTTTTATGCCTTCCCACTTTTGATGACCTCCCAATTTTTCTTGACTTCCCACTTTCGGTGACTTTTCACTTTTGATGGCCTCTCACTTTTGATAACTTCCCACTGTTGATGACTTCCCACTTTTGATAACTGCCCACTTTTGATGACTTCCCACGTTTTCTTGACTCCCACTTTTTTGACTTCCCACTTTTGATGACTTCCCATTTTTGATGACTTTCCACGTTTTCTTGACTTCCCATTTTTGGTGACTTGCCGGTTTTGATGACTTCCTACTTTTTCTTAACTTCCCATTTTCTCTTGACTTCCCACTTTTGATGACTTCCCGCTTTTAATCACCTTCCACTTTCGGTGGGAGGTGATTTAAACCAACTTCCCACGTTTTCTTGACTTCCCATTTTTGATGACTTCCCACTTTTAATGACTTCCTAATTTTGATGCCTTCCCACGTTTTTATGACTTCCCAATTTTGATGCCCTCCCACTTTTGATGACCCCTCACTTTTTTTGACCTCCCACTTTTGATGACTTCCCGCTATTTAATCACCTCCCACTTTCGGTGACTTCCCACTTTGATGACTTCCCACTTTTGATGACTATCCACTTTTTCTTGACTTCCCACTTTTTCTTGACTTTCCACTTTTTCTTGACTTCCCACGTTTTCATGACTTCCCAATTTTCGTGCCTTCCCACTTTCGATGACTTCCCACTTTTTCTTGGCTTCCCACTTTCGGTGACTTCCCACTTGTTATGACTTCCCACTTCTGATAAATTCCCACTTTTGATGACTTCCCACTTTTCTTGAATTCCCACTTTTCTTGACTTCCCACGTTTTCATGACTTCCCAATTTTGATGCCTCCCCACATTTGATGACTACCCACTTTTGATGACTTCCCACTTTTGATGACTTCCCACGTTTTCTTGACTTCCCACTTTTTTTGACTTCCAACTTTTGAAGACTTCCCACATTTGATGACCTCCCACTTTTTCTTAACTTACCATTTTTTCTTGACTTCCCACTTTGATGACTTCCTTTTTCTTCACCTCCATTTTCGGCGAATTCCCACTTTTGATGACTTCCCACTTTTGATAAATCCCACTTTTGATGACTTCCCACTTTTTCTTGACTTCTCACTTTCGGTGACTTCCCACTTTTGATGCTTCCCACTTTTCATAACTTCCCATATTTTCTTGACTTCCCACTTTTCATGACTTCCTAATTTTGATGCCTTCCCATTTTTTCTTGACTTCCCACTTCTTCTTGACTTACCACTTTTTCTTGACTTCCCACGTTTTCATGAATTCCCAATTTGTATGCCATCCCACTTTTGCTCACTTCCCACTTTTTCTTGACTTCCCACTTTCGGAGAATTCCCACTTTTCATGACTTCCCACTTTTTCTTGACTTCCCACTTTCGGTGACTTCCCACTTTTGATGGCTTCCCACTTTTGCTAGCTTCCCACTTTTGATGACTTCCACGTTTTCTTGACTTCCCACTTTTTTGACTTCCAACTTTTTGAAGACTTCCCACATTTGATGACCTCCCACTTTTTCTTAACCTACCATTTTTCTTGACTTCCCACTTTTGATGACTTCCCATTTTTTCTTCACCTCCCATTTTCGGCGAATTCCCACTTTTGATGGCTTCCCACTTTTGATAAATTCCCACTTTTGATGACTTCCCACTTTTTTCTTGACATCCCACTTTTTGTTGACTTCCAACTTTTTTTGACTTCCCACGTTTTCACGACTTCCCATTTTATGCCTTCCCACTTTTGATGACCTCCAATTTTTCTTGACTTCCCACTTTCGGTGACTTTTCACTTTTGATGGCCTCTCACTTTGATAACTTCCCACTGTTGATGACTTCCCACTTTTGATAACTGCCCACTTTTGATGACTTCCCACGTTTTCTTGACTCCCACTTTTGATGACTTCCCGCTTTTTAATCACCTTCCACTTTCGTTGGGAGGTGATTTAAAACCAACTTCCCACGTTTTCTTGACTTCCCATTTTTGATGACTTCCCACTTTTGATGACTTCCTAATTTGATGCCTTCCCACTTTTTATGACTTCCCAATTTTGATGCCCTCCCACTTTTGATGACCCCTCACTTCTTTTGACCTCCCACTTTTGATGACTTCCCGCTATTTAATCACCTCCCACTTTCGGTGACTTCCCACTTTGATGACTTCCCACTTTTGATGACTATCCACTTTTTCTTGACTTCCCACTTTTTCTTGACTTTCCACTTTTCTTGACTCCCACGTTTTCATGACTTCCCAATTTTCGTGCCTTCCCACTTTCGATGACTTCCCACTTTTTCTTGGCTTCCCACTTTCGGTGACTTCCCACTTGTTATGACTTCCCACTTCTATAAATTCCCACTTTTGATGACTTCCCACTTTTTCTTGAATTCCCACTTTTTCTTGACTTCCCACGTTTTCATGACTTCCCAATTTTGATGCCTCCCCACATTTGATGACTACCCACTTTTGATGACTTCCCACTTTTTTTGACTTCCCACTTTTGATAAATTCCCATATTTGAAGACTTCCGACTTTTTCTTGAGTTCCTACTTTCGGTGACTTCCCAGTTTTGATGGCTTCCTACTTTTGATAACTTCCCACTTTTGATGACTTCCCGCTTTTATAACTTCCCACTTTTTTTGACTTCCCACTTATGATGGCTTCCCACTTTTGATGACTTCCCACGTTTTCTTGACTTCCCAATTTTGATGGCTTCCCACTTTTGACGACTTCCCGCTTTTTCTTAACTTCCTATAATTTCTTGACTTCCCACTTTTGATGACTTCTCACTTTTTCTTGACATCCAACTTTCGGTGATTTCACACTTTTGATGACTTCCCACTTCTGATAAATTCCCACTTTTGATGACTTCCCACTTTTTCTTGAATTCCCACTTTTTCTTGACTTCCCACGTTTTCATGACTTCCCAATTTTGATGCCTCCCCACATTTGATGACTACCCACTTTTGATGACTTCCCACTTTTTTTGACTTCCCACTTTTGATGACTTCCCAATTTTTTTGACTTCCCGCTTTTGATGACTTCCCACGTTTTCTTGACTTCCCATTTTTGATGACTATCCACTTTTTCTTAACTTCCCACTTTTTCTTGACTTTCCACTTTTTCTTGACTTCCCACGTTTTCTTGACTTCCCACTTTTTTGACTTCCCATTTTTGAAGACTTCCCACATATGACGACCTCCCACTTTTTCTTAACTTACCATTCTCTCTTGACTTCCCAGTTTTGATGACTTCCCATTTTTTCTTCACCTCCCGTTTTCGGTGAATTCCCACTTTTGATGACTTCCCACTTTTGATAAATTCCCACTTTTGATGACTTCCCAATTTTTCTTGACTTCCCACTTTTTCTTGACTTCCAACTTTTTCTTGACTTCCCACGTTTTCATGACCTCCCAATTTTTATGCCTTCCCACTTTTGATGACTTCCCACTTTTGATAAATTCCGACTTTTGATGACTTCCCAATTTTTCTTGACTTCCCACTTTTCCTTGACTTCCAAGTTTTTCTTGACTTCCCACGTTATCATGACCTCCCAATTTTTATGCCTTCCCACTTTTGATGACTTCCCACTTTTTTGACTTCCCACTTTTGATGACTTCCCATTTTTGATGACTTCCCACGTTTTCTTGACTTCCCATTTTTTCTTGACTTCCCACTTTCGGTGACTTCCCACTTTTGATGGCTTCCCACTTTTGCTAACTTCCCACTTTTGATGACTTCCCACGTTTTCTTGACTTCCCACTTTTTTTGACTTCCAACTTTTGAAGACTTCCCACATTTGATGACCTCCCACTTTTTCTTAACTTACCATTTTTTCTTGACTTCCCACTTTTGATGACTTCCCATTTTTTCTTCACCTCCCAATTTCGGCGAATTCCCACTTTTGATGGCTTCCCACTTTTGATAAATTCCCACTTTTGATGACTTCCCACTTTTTCTTGACTTCCCACTTTTTGTTGACTTCCAACTTTTTTTGACTTCCACGTTTTCACGACTTCCCAATTTTTATGCCTTCCCACTTTTGATGACCTCCCAATTTTTCTTGACTTCCCACTTTCGGTGACTTTTCACTTTTGATGGCCTCTCACTTTTGATAAGTTCCCACTGTTGATGACTTCCCACTTTGATAACTGCCCACTTTTGATGACTTCCCACGTTTTCTTGACTCCCCACTTTTTTGACTTCCCACTTTTGATGACTTCCCATTTTTGATGACTTTCCACGTTTTCTTGACTTCCCATTTTTGGTGACTTGCCGGTTTTGATGACTTCCTACTTTTTCTTAACTTCCCATTTTTTCTTGACTTACCACTTTTGATGACTTCCCACTTTTTAATCACCTCCCACTTTCGGTGGAGGTGATTTAAACCAACTTCCCACGTTTTCTTGACTTCCCATTTTTGATGACTTCCCACTTTTGATGACTTCCTAATTTTGATGCCTTCCCACGTTTTTATGACTTCCCAATTTTGATGCCCTCCCACTTTTGATGACCTCCCACTTTTTTGACCTCCCACTTTTGATGACTTCCCGCTTTTTAATCACCTCCCACTTTCGGTGACTTCCCACTTTGATGACTTCCCACTTTTGATGACTATCCACTTTTTCTTGACTTCCCACTTTTTCTTGACTTTCCATTTTTTCTTGACTTCCCACGTTTTCATGACTTCCCAATTTTCGTGCCTTCCCACTTTCGATGACTTCCCACTTTTTCTTGGCTTCCCACTTTCGGTGACTTCCCACTTGTTATGACTTCCCACTTTTGATAACTTCCCACTTTTGATAAATTCCCACTTTTGAAGACTTCCGACTTTTTCTTGAGTCCTACTTTCGTGACTTCCCAGTTTTGATGGCTTCCCACTTTTGATAACTTCCCACTTTTGATGACTTCCCGCTTTTGATAACTTCCCACTTTTTTTGACTTCCCATTATGATGGCTTCCCACTTTTGATGACTTCCCACGTTTTCTTGACTTCCAAATTTTGATGGCTTCCCACTTTTGAACTTCCCGCTTTTTCTTAACTTCCCATAATTTCTTGACTTCCACTTTTGATGACTTCTCACTTTCTCTTGACATCCAAACTTTCGGTGATTTCACACTTTTGATGACTTCCCACTTCTGATAAATTCCCACTTTTGATGACTTCCACTTTTTCTTGAATTTCCACTTTTTCTTGACTTCCCACGTTTTCATGACTTCCCAATTTTGATGCCTCCCCACATTTGATGACTACCCACTTTTGATGACTTCCCACTTTTTTTGACTTCCCACTTTTGATGACTTCCCAATTTTTTTTGACTTCCCGCTTTTGATGACTTCCCACGTTTTCTTGACTTCCCATTTTTGATGACTTCCCACTTTTGATGACTTCCTAATTTTGATGCCTTCCCACGTTTTTATGACTTCCCAATTTTGATGCCCTCCCACTTTTGATGACCTCCCACTTTTTTGACCTCCCACTTTGATGACTTCCCGCTTTTTAATCACCTCCCACTTTCGGTGACTTCCCACTTTGATGACTTCCCACTTTTGATGACTATCCACTTTTTCTTAACTTCCCACTTTTTCTTGACTTTCCACTTTTCTTGACTTCCCACGTTTTCTTGACTTCCCACTTTTTTTGACTTCCCATTTTTGAAGACTTCCCACATATGACGACCTCCCACTTTTTCTTAACTTACCATTCTTTCTTGACTTCCCAGTTTTGATGACTTCCCATTTTTTCTTCACCTCCCATTTTCGGTGAATTCCCACTTTTGATGACTTCCCACTTTTGATAAATTCCACTTTTGATGACTTCCCAATTTTCTTGACTTCCCACTTTTTCTTGACTTCCAACTTTTTCTTGACTTCCCCGTTTTCATGACCTCCCAATTTTTATGCCTTCCCACTTTTGATGACTTCCACTTTTTTGACTTCCCACTTTTGATGACTTCCCATTTTTGATGACTTCCCACGTTTTGACTTCCCATTTTTGATGACTTCCCGGTTTTGATGACATCCTACTTTTTCTTACTTCCCATTTTTTCTTGACTTCCCACTTTTGATGACTTCCACTTTTCTTGACCTCCGACTTTCAGTCACTTCCCACTTTGATGACTTCCCACTTTTGATGACTTCCCACTTTTGATAATTCCCACTTTTGATGTCTTCCCACTTTTTCTTGACTTCTACTTTCGGTGACTTCCATCTTTTCTTGACCTCCCTATTTTGATGCCGTCCCACTTTTTGTTGACCTCCCTTTCAGTGACTTCCACTTTTATGACTTCCCATTTTTGAGAAATTCCCAGTTTTCATCATGACTTCCCATTTTTTCTTCACCTTCCATTTTCGGTGAATTCCCACTTTTGATGACTTCCCACTTTTTGATAAATTCCCACTATTGATGACTTCCCATTTTTCTTGACTTCTCACTTTCGGTGACTTCCCACTTTTGATGGCTTCCACTTTTTCTTAACTTCCCATATTTTCTTGACTTCCCACTTTTCATGACTTCCTAATTTTGATGCCTTCCCATTTTTTCTTGACTTCCCACTTTTCTTGACTTACCACTTTTTTCTTGACTTCCCACGTTTTCATGACTTCCCAATTTGTATGCCATCTCCACTTTTGCTCACTTCCCACTTTTTCTTGACTTCCCACTTTCGGAGAATTCCCACTTTTCATGACTTCCCACTTTTTCTTGACTTCCCACTTTCGGTGACTTCCCACTTTTGATGGCTTCCCACTTTTGCTACTTCGACTTTTGATGACTTCCACGTTTTCTTGACTTCCCACTTTTTTTGACTTCCAACTTTTGAAGACTTCCCATTTGATGACCTCCCACTTTCGGTGGGAGGTGATTTAAACCAACTTCCACGTTTTCTTGACTTCCCATTTTTGATGACTTCCCACTTTTGATGACTTCCTAATTTTGATGCCTTCCCACGTTTTTATGACTTCCCAATTTTGATGCCCTCCCACTTTTGATGACTCCCACTTTTTTTGACCTCCCACTTTTGATGACTTCCCGCTTTTTTAATCACCTCCCACTTTCGGTGACTTCCCACTTTGATGACTTCCCTTTTGATGACTATCCACTTTTTCTTGACTTCCACTTTTTCTTGACTTTCCACTTTTTCTTGACTTCCCACGTTTTCATGACTTCCCAATTTTCGTGCCTTCCACTTTCGATGATTCCCACTTTTTCTTGGCTTCCCATTTCGGTGACTTCCCACTTGTTATGACTTCCCACTTTTGATAACTTCCCACTTTTGATAAATTCGCACTTTTGAAGACTTCCGACTTTTCTTGAGTTCCTACTTTCGGTGACTTCCCAGTTTTGATGGCTTCCCACTTTTTGATAACTTCCCACTTTTGATGACTTCCCGCTTTTGATAACTTCCACTTTTTTGACTTCCCACTTATGATGGCTTCCCACTTTTGATGACTTCCCACGTTTTTCTTGACTTCCCAAATTTTGATGGCTTCCCACTTTTGACGACTTCCCGCTTTTTCTTAACTTCCCATAATTTCTTGACTTCCCACTTTTGATGACTCTCACTTTCTCTTGACATCCAACTTTCGGTGATTTCACACTTTTGATGACTTCCCACTTCTGATAAATTCCCACTTTTGATGACTTCCCACTTTTTCTTGAATTTCCACTTTTTCTTGACTTCCCACGTTTCATGACTTCCCAATTTTGATGCCTCCCCCATTTGATGACTACCCACTTTTGATGACTTCCCACTTTTTTTGACTTCCCACTTTTGATGACTTCCCAATTTTTTTGACTTCCCGCTTTTGATGACTTCCACGTTTTCTTGACTTCCCATTTTTTGATGACTTCCCACTTTTTGATGACTTCCTAATTTTGATGCCTTCCCACGTTTTTATGACTTCCCAATTTTGATGCCCTCCCACTTTTGATGACCTCCCACTTTTTTTGACCCCCTTTTGATGACTTCCGCTTTTTAATCACTCCCACTTTCGGTGACTTCCCACTTTGATGACTTCCCACTTTTGATGACTATCCACTTTTTTAACTTCCCACTTTTCTTGACTTTCACTTTTTCTTGACTTCCCACGTTTTCTTGACTTCCACTTTATTTGACTTCCCATTTTTGAAGACTTCCCACATATGACGACCTCCCACTTTTTCTTAACTTACCATTCTTTCTTGACTTCCCACTTTTGCTAACTTCCCACTTTTGATGACTTCCCACGTTTTCTTGACTTCCCACTTTTTTTGACTTCCAACTTTTGAAGACTTCCCACATTTGATGACTCCCACTTTTTCTTAACTTACCATTTTTTCTTGACTTCCCACTTTTGATGACTTCCCATTTTTTCTTCACCTCCCAATTTCGGCGAATTCCCACTTTTGATGGCTTCCCACTTTTGATAAATTCCCACTTTTGATGACTTCCCACTTTTTCTTGACTTCCCACTTTTTGTTGACTTCCAACTTTTTTTGACTTCCCACGTTTTCACGACTTCCCAATTTTTATGCCTTCCCACTTTTGATGACCTCCCAATTTTTCTTGACTTCCCACTTTCGGTGACTTTTCACTTTTGATGGCCTCTCACTTTTGATAAGTTCCCACTGTTGATGACTTCCACTTTTGATAACTGCCCACTTTTGATGACTTCCCACGTTTTCTTGACTCCCCACTTTTTTGACTTCCCACTTTTGATGACTTTCCCATTTGATGACTTTCCACGTTTTCTTGACTTCCCATTTTTTGGTGACTTGCCGGTTTTGATGACTTCCTACTTTTTCTTAACTTCCCATTTTTTTCTTGACTTACCACTTTTGATGACTTCCCACTTTTTAATCACCTCCCCTTTCGGTGGGAGGTGATTTAAACCAAACTTCCCACGTTTTCTTGACTTCCCATTTTTGATGACTTCCCACTTTTGATGACTTCCTAATTTTGATGCCTTCCCACGTTTTTATGAATTCACAATTTTGATGCCTCCCACTTTTGATGACCTCCCACTTTTTTTGACCTCCCACTTTTGATGACTTCCGCTTTTTAATCACCTCCCACTTTCGGTGACTTCCCACTTTGATGACTTCCCACTTTTGATGACTATCCACTTTTCTTGACTTCCCACTTTTTCTTGACTTTCCATTTTTTCTTGACTTCCCACGTTTTCATGACTTCCCAATTTTCGTGCCTTCCCACTTTCGATGACTTCCCACTTTTTCTTGCTTCCCACTTTCGGTGACTTCCCACTTGTTATGACTTCCCACTTTTGATAACTTCCACTTTTGATAAATTCCCACTTTTGAAGACTTCCGACTTTTTCTTGAGTTCCTACTTTCGGTGACTTCCCAGTTTTGATGGCTTCCCACTTTTGATAACTTCCCACTTTTGATGACTTCCCGCTTTTGATAACTTCCCACTTTTTTTGACTTCCCACTTATGATGGCTTCCCACTTTTGATGACTTCCCACGTTTTTCTTGACTTCCAAATTTTGGGCTTCCCACTTTTGACGACTTCCCGCTTTTTCTTAACTTCCCATAATTTCTTGACTTCCACTTTTGATGACTTCTCACTTTCTCTTGACATCAACTTTCGGTGATTTCACACTTTTGATGACTTCCCACTTCTGATAAATTCCCACTTTTGATGACTTCCCACTTTTTCTTGAATTTCCATTTTTCTTGACTTCCCACGTTTTCATGACTTCCCAATTTTGATGCCTCCCCACATTTGATGACTACCCACTTTTGATGACTTCCCACTTTTTTTGACTTCCCACTTTTGATGACTTCCAATTTTTTTGACTTCCCGCTTTGATGACTTCCCACGTTTTCTTGACTTCCCATTTTTGATGACTTCCCACTTTTGATGACTTCCTAATTTGATGCCTTCCACGTTTTTATGACTTCCCAATTTTGATGCCCTCCCACTTTTGATGACCTCCACTTTTTTGACCTCCCACTTTGATGACTTCCGCTTTTTAATCACCTCCCACTTTCGGTGACTTCCCACTTTGATGACTTCCCACTTTTGATGACTATCCACTTTTTCTTAACTTCCCACTTTTTCTTGACTTTCCACTTTTTCTTGACTTCCCACGTTTTCTTGACTTCCCACTTTTTTGACTTCCCATTTTTGAAGACTTCCCACATATGACGACCTCCACTTTTTCTTAACTTACCATTCTTTCTTGACTTCCAGTTTTGATGACTTCCCATTTTTTCTTCACCTCCCATTTTCGGTGAATTCCCACTTTTGATGACTTCCACTTTTGATAAATTCCCACTTTTGATGACTTCCCAATTTTTCTTGACTTCCCACTTTTTCTTGACTTCCAACTTTTTCTTGACTTCCCACGTTTCATGACCTCCCAATTTTATGCCTTCCACTTTTGATGACTTCCCACTTTTTTGACTTCCCACTTTTGATGACTTCCATTTTTGATGACTTCCCACGTTTTCTTGACTTCCCATTTTGATGACTTCCCGGTTTTGATGACATCCTACTTTTTCTTAACTTCCCATTTTTTCTTGACTTCCCACTTTTGATGACTTCCCATTTTCTTGACCTCCCACTTTCAGTCACTTCCCACTTTTGATGACTTCCCACTTTTGATGACTTCCCACTTTTGATAAATTCCCACTTTTGATGTCTTCCCACTTTTCTTGACTTCCTACTTTCGGTGACTTCCATCTTTTCTTGACCTCCCTATTTTGATGCCGTCCCACTTTTGTTGACCTCCACTTTCAGTGACTTCCACTTTTTATGACTTCCCATTTTTGAGAAATTCCCAGTTTTCATGACCCATTTTTTCTTCACCTTCCATTTTCGGTGAATTCCCACTTTTGATGACTTCCCACTTTTGATAAATTCCCACTATTGATGACTTCCACTTTTTCTTGACTTCTCACTTTCGGTGACTTCCACTTTTGATGGCTTCCCACTTTTTCTTAACTTCCCATATTTTCTTGACTTCCCACTTTTCATGACTTCCTTTTGATGCCTTCCCATTTTTTCTTGACTTCCCACTTCTTCTTGACTTACCACTTTTTCTTGACTTCCACGTTTTCATGACTTCCCAATTTGTATGCCATCCCACTTTTGCTCACTTCCCACTTTTCTTGACTTCCCACTTTCGGAGAATTCCCACTTTTCATGACTTCCCACTTTTTCTTGACTTCCCACTTTCGGTGACTTCCCACTTTTGATGGCTTCCCACTTTTGCTAACTTCCCACTTTTGATGACTTCCCACGTTTTCTTGACTTCCCACTTTTTTTGACTTCCAACTTTTGAAGACTTCCCACATTTGATGACCTCCACTTTCGGTGGGATGATTTAAACCAACTTCCCACGTTTTCTTGACTTCCCATTTTTGATGACTTCCCACTTTTGATGACTTCCTAATTTTGATGCCTTCCCACGTTTTTATGACTTCCCAATTTTGATGCCTCCCACTTTTGATGACCTCCCACTTTTTTTGACCTCCACTTTTGATGACTTCCCGCTTTTTAATCACCTCCCACTTTCGGTGACTTCCCACTTTGATGACTTCCCACTTTTGATGACTATCCACTTTTTCTTGACTTCCCACTTTTTCTTGACTTTCCACTTTTTCTTGACTTCCCACGTTTTCATGACTTCCCAATTTTCGTGCCTTCCCACTTTCGATGATTTCCCACTTTTTCTTGGCTTCCCACTTTCGGTGACTTCCCACTTGTTATGACTTCCCACTTTTGATAACTTCCCACTTTTGATAAATTCGCACTTTTGAAGACTTCCGACTTTTTCTTGAGTTCCTACTTTCGGTGACTTCCCAGTTTTGATGGCTTCCCACTTTTGATAACTTCCCACTTTTGATGACTTCCCGCTTTTGATAACTTCCCACTTTTTTTGACTTCCCACTTATGATGGCTTCCCACTTTTGATGACTTCCCACGTTTTCTTGACTTCCAAATTTTGATGGCTTCCCACTTTTGACGACTTCCCGCTTTTCTTAACTTCCCATAATTTCTTGACTTCCCACTTTTGATGACTTCTCACTTTCTCTTGACATCCAACTTTCGGTGATTTCACACTTTTGATGACTTCCCACTTCTGATAAATTCCCACTTTTGATGACTTCCCACTTTTTCTTGAATTTCCACTTTTTCTTGACTTCCCACGTTTTCATGACTTCCCAATTTTGATGCCTCCCCACATTTGATGACTACCCACTTTTGATGACTTCCCACTTTTTGACTTCCCACTTTTGATGACTTCCCAATTTTTTTGACTTCCCGCTTTTGATGACTTCCCACGTTTTCTTGACTTCCCATTTTGATGACTTCCCACTTTTGATGACTTCCTAATTTTGATGCCTTCCCACGTTTTTATGACTTCCCAATTTTGATGCCCTCCCACTTTTGATGACCTCCCACTTTTTTTGACCTCCACTTTGATGACTTCCCGCTTTTTAATCACCTCCACTTTCGGTGACTTCCCACTTTGATGACTTCCCACTTTTGATGACTATCCACTTTTTCTTAACTTCCCACTTTTCTTGACTTTCCACTTTTCTTGACTTCCCACGTTTTCTTGACTTCCCACTTTATTTGACTTCCCATTTTTGAAGACTTCCCACATATGACGACCTCCCACTTTTCTTAACTTACCATTCTTTCTTGACTTCCCAGTTTTGATGACTTCCATTTTTCTTCACCTCCCATTTTCGTTGAATTCCCACTTTTGATGACTTCCACTTTCTGATAAATTCCCACTTTTGATGACTTCCCACTTTTCTTGAATTCCACTTTTTCTTGACTTCCACGTTTTCATGACTTCCCTTTTGATGCCTCCCAATTTTTGATGACTACCCACTTTTGATGACTTCCCACTTTTTTGACTTCCCACTTTTGATGACTTCCCAATTTTTCTGACTTCCCGCTTTTGATGACTTCCCACGTTTTCTTGACTTCCCATTTTTGATGACTTCCCACTTTTGATGACTCCTAATTTTGATGCCTTCCCACTTTTTATGACTTCCCAATTGATGCCCTCCACTTTTGATGACCCCACTTTTTTTGACCTTCCCACTTTGATGACTTCCCACTTTTTAATCACC
This sequence comes from Sanderia malayensis, assembly GCA_013076295.1. Classification (NCBI taxonomy): domain Eukaryota; kingdom Metazoa; phylum Cnidaria; class Scyphozoa; order Semaeostomeae; family Pelagiidae; genus Sanderia; species Sanderia malayensis. Next base: position 42,955 of record RQOL01000143.1, read on the forward strand.
TCCCACTTTCGGTGACTTCCCACTTTGATGACTTCCCACTTTTGATGACTATCCACTTTTTCTTAACTTCCCACTTTTCTTGACTTCCACTTTTTCTTGACTTCCCATTTCTTGACTTCCCACTTTTTTTGACTTCCCATTTTGAAGACTTCCCACATATGACGACCTCCCACTTTTTCTTAACTTACCATTCTTTCTTGACTTCCCAGTTTTGATGACTTCCCATTTTTCTTCACCTCCCATTTTCGGTGAATTCCCACTTTTGATGACTTCCCACTTTTGATAAATTCCCACTTTTGATGACTTCCCAATTTTTCTTGACTTCCCACTTTTCTTGACTTCCAACTTTTCTTGACTTCCCACGTTTTCATGACCTCCCAATTTTTATGCCTTCCCACTTTTGATGACTTCCCACTTTTTGACTTCCCACTTTTTGATGACTTCCCATTTTTGACTTCCCACGTTTTCTTGACTTCCCATTTTTGATGACTTCCCGGTTTGATGACATCCACTTTTTCTAACTTCCCATTTTTTCTTGACTTCCACTTTTGATGACTTCCCACTTTTTCTTGACTCCCACTTTCAGTCACTTCCCACTTTTGATGACTTCCCACTTTTGATGACTTCCCACTTTTGATAAATTCCCACTTTTGATGACTTCCCACTTTTTCTTGACTTCCTACTTTCGGTGACTTCCATTTTCTTGACCTCCCTATTTTGATGCCGTCCCACTTTTGTTGACCTCCACTTTCAGTGACTTCCACTTTTTATGACTTCCCATTTTTGAGAAATTCCCAGTTTTCATGACTTCCCATTTTCTTCACCTTCCATTTCGGTGAATTCCCACTTTTGATGACTTCCCACTTTTGATAAATTCCCACTTTTGATGACTTCCACTTTTTCTTGACTTCTCACTTTCGGTGACTTCCCACTTTTGATGGCTTCCCACTTTTTCTTAACTTCCCATATTTTCTTGACTTCCCACTTTTCATGACTTCTAATTTTGATGCCTTCCCATTTTTTCTTGACTTCCCACTTCTTCTTGACTTACCACTTTTCTTGATTCCCACGTTTTCATGACTTCCCAATTTGTATGCCATCCCACTTTTGCTCACTTCCCACTTTTTCTTGACTTCCCACTTTCGGAGAATTCCCACTTTTCATGACTTCCCACTTTTCTTGACTTCCACTTTCGGTGACTTCCCACTTTTGATGGCTTCCCACTTTTGCTAACTTCTTCCCACTTTTGATGACTTCCCACGTTTTTTCCTTGATACTTCCCATTTTTTTTGACTTCCAACTTTTGAAGACTTCCGCACATTTAGATGACCTCCCACTTTCGGTGGGAGGTGATTTAAACCAACTTCCCACGTTTTCTTGACTTCCCATTTTTGATGACTTCCCACTTTTTGATGACTTCCTAAATTTGATGCCTTCCCACTTTTTATGACTTCCCAATTTTGATGCCCTCCACTTTTGATGACTCCCACTCTTTTTTGACCTCCCACTTTTGATGACTTCCCGCTTTTTAATCACCTCCCACTTTCGGTGACTTCCCACTTTGATGACTTCCCACTTTTGATGACTATCCACTTTTTCTTGACTTCCCACTTTTTCTTGACTTTCACTTTTTCTTGACTTCCCACGTTTTCATGACTTCCCAATTTTCGTGCCTTCCCACTTTCGATGATTTCCCACTTTTTCTTGGCTTCCCACTTTCGGTGACTTCCCACTTGTTATGACTTCCCACTTTTGATAACTTTCCACTTTTGATAAATTCGCACTTTTGAAGACTTCCGACTTTTTCTTGAGTTCCTACTTTCGGTGACTTCCAGTTTTGATGGCTTCCCACTTTTGATAACTTCCCACTTTTGATGACTTCCCGCTTTTGATAACTTCCCATTTTTTTAACTTCCCACTTATGATGGCTTCCAACTTTGATGACTTCCCACGTTTTCTTGACTTCCAAATTTTGATGGCTTCCCACTTTTGACGACTTCCCGCTTTTTTTCTTAACTTCCCATAATTTCTTGACTTCCCACTTTTGATGACTTCTCACTTTCTCTTGACATCCAACTTTCGGTGATTTCACACTTTTGATGACTTCCCACTTCTGATAAATTCCCACTTTTGATGACTTCCCACTTTTTCTTGAATTTCCACTTTTTCTTGACTTCCCACGTTTTCATGACTTCCCAATTTTGATGCCTCCCCACATTTGATGACTACCCACTTTTGATGACTTCCCACTTTTTTTGACTTCCCACTTTTGATGACTTCCCAATTTTTTTGACTTCCCGCTTTTGATGACTTCCCACGTTTTTCTTGACTTCCCATTTTTGATGACTTCCCACTTTTGATGACTTCCTAATTTTGATGCCTTCCCACGTTTTTATGACTTCCCAATTTTGATGCCCTCCACTTTTGATGACCTCCCACTTTTTTTTGACCTCCCACTTTGATGACTTCCGCTTTTTAATCACCTCCCACTTTCGGTGACTTCCCACTTTGATGACTTCCCACTTTTGATGACTATCCACTTTTTCTTAACTTCCCACTTTTCTTGACTTTCCACTTTTTCTTGACTTCCACGTTTTTCTTGACTTCCCACTTTTTTTGACTTCCCATTTTTGAAGACTTCCCACATATGACGACCTCCACTTTTTCTTAACTTACCATTCTTTCTTGACTTCCCAGTTTTGATGACTTCCCATTTTTTCTTCACCTCCCATTTTCGGTGAATTCCCACTTTTGATGACTTCCCACTTTTGATAAATTCCCACTTTTGATGACTTCCCAATTTTTCTTGACTTCCCACTTTTTCTTGACTTCCAACTTTTTCTTGACTTCCCACGTTTTCATGACCTCCCAATTTTTATGCCTTCCCACTTTTGATGACTTCCCACTTTTTTGACTTCCCACTTTTGATGACTTCCCATTTTTGATGACTTCCCACGTTTTCTTGACTTCCCATTTTTGATGACTTTCCGTTTTTGATGACATCCTACTTTTTCTTAACTTCCCATTTTTTCTTGACTTCCCACTTTTGATGACTTCCCACTTTTTCTTGACCTCTCACTTTCAGTCACTTCCCACTTTTGATGACTTCCCACTTTTGATGACTTCCCACTTTTGATAAATTCCCACTTTTGATGACTTCCCACTTTTTCTTGACCTCCCTATTTTGATGCCGTCCCACTTTTTGTTGACCTCCACTTTCAGTGACTTCCACTTTTTATGACTTCCCATTTTTGAGAAATTCCCAGTTTTCATGACTTCCCATTTTTTCTTCACCTTCCATTTTCGGTGAATTCCCACTTTTGATGACTTCCCACTTTTGATAAATTCCCACTATTGATGACTTCCCACTTTTTCTTGACTTCTCACTTTCGGTGACTTCCCACTTTTGATGGCTTCCCACTTTAACTTCCCATATTCTTGACTTCCCACTTTTCATGACTTCCTAATTTTGATGCCTTCCCATTTTTTCTTGACTTCCCACTTCTTCTTGACTTACCACTTTTTCTTGACTTCCCACGTTTTCATGACTTCCCACATTTTTAGACTTCCCATTTTTGAAGACTTCCCACATATGACGACCTCCCACTTTTTCTTAACTTACCATTCTTTCTTGACTTCCCAGTTTTGATGACTTCCCATTTTTTCTTCACCTCCCATTTTCGGTGAATTCCCACTTTTGATGACTTCCCACTTTTGATAAATTCCCACTTTTGATGACTTCCCAATTTTTCTTGACTTCCCACTTTTTCTTGACTTCCAACTTTTCTTGACTTCCCACGTTTCATGACCTCCCAATTTTATGCCTTCCCACTTTTGATGACTTCCCACTTTTTTGACTTCCCACTTTTGATGACTTCCCATTTTTGATGACTTCCCACGTTTTCTTGACTTCCCATTTTTGATGACTTCCCGGTTTGATGACATCCTACTTTTTCTTAACTTCCCATTTTTTCTTGACCTCCCACTTTTGATGACTTCCCACTTTTTCTTGACCTCCCACTTTCAGTCACTTCCCACTTTTGATGACTTCCCACTTTGATGACTTCCCACTTTTGATAAATTCCCACTTTTGATGTCTTCCACTTTTTCTTGACTTCCTACTTTCGGTGACTTCCATCTTTTCTTGACCTCCCTATTTTGATGCCGTCCCACTTTTTGTTGACCTCCACTTTCAGTGACTTCCACTTTTTATGACTTCCCATTTTGAGAAATTCCCAGTTTTCATGACTTCCCATTTTTCTTCACCTTCCATTTTCGGTGAATTCCCACTTTTGATGACTTCCCACTTTTGATAAATTCCCACTATTGATGACTTCCCACTTTTCTTGACTTCTCACTTTCGGTGACTTCCCACTTTTGATGGCTTCCCACTTTTTCTTAACTTCCCATATTTTCTTGACTTCCCACTTTTCATGACTTCCTAATTTTGATGCCTTCCCATTTTTTCTTGACTTCCCACTTCTTCTTGACTTACCACTTTTTCTTGACTTCCCACGTTTTTCATGACTTCCCAATTTGTATGCCATCCCACTTTTGCTCACTTCCCACTTTTTCTTGACTTCCCACTTTCGGAGAATTCCCACTTTTCATGACTTCCCACTTTTTCTTGACTTCCCACTTTCGGTGACTTCCCACTTTGATGGCTTCCCACTTTTGCTAACTTCCCACTTTTGATGACTTCCCACGTTTTCTTGACTTCCCACTTTTTTTGACTTCCAACTTTTGAAGACTTCCCACATTTGATGACCTCCCACTTTCGGTGGGAGATGATTTAAACCAACTTCCCACGTTTTCTTGACTTCCCATTTTTGATGACTTCCCACTTTTGATGACTTCCTAATTTTGATGCCTTCCCACGTTTTTATGACTTCCCAATTTTGATGCCCTCCCACTTTTGATGACCTCCCACTTTTTTGACCTCCCACTTTTGATGACTTCCCGCTTTTAATCACCTCCCACTTTCGGTGACTTCCCACTTTGATGACTTCCCACTTTTGATGACTATCCACTTTTTCTTGACTTCCCACTTTTTCTTGACTTTCCACTTTTTCTTGACTTCCCACGTTTTCATGACTTCCCAATTTTCGTGCCTTCCCACTTTCGATGATTTCCCACTTTTTCTTGGCTTCCCACTTTCGGTGACTTCCCACTTGTTATGACTCCCACTTTTGATAACTTCCCACTTTTGATAAATTCGCACTTTTGAAGACTTCCGACTTTTCTTGAGTTCCTACTTTCGGTGACTTCCCAGTTTTGATGGCTTCCCACTTTTGATAACTTCCCACTTTTGATGACTTCCCGCTTTTGATAACTTCCCACTTTTTTTGACTTCCCACTTATGATGGCTTCCCACTTTTGATGACTTCCCACGTTTTCTTGACTTCCAATTTTGATGGCTTCCCACTTTTGACGACTTCCCGCTTTTCTTAACTTCCCATAATTTCTTGACTTCCCACTTTTGATGACTTCTCACTTTCTCTTGACATCCAACTTTCGGTGATTTCACACTTTTGATGACTTCCCACTTCTGATAAATTCCCACTTTTGATGACTTCCCACTTTTTCTTGAATTTCCACTTTTTCTTGACTTCCCACGTTTTCATGACTTCCCAATTTTGATGCCTCCCCACATTTGATGACTACCCACTTTTGATGACTTCCCACTTTTTTTGACCTCCCACTTTTGATGACTTCCCAATTTTTTGACTTCCCGCTTTTGATGACTTCCCACGTTTTCTTGACTTCCCATTTTTGATGACTTCCCACTTTTGATGACTTCCTAATTTTGATGCCTTCCCACGTTTTATGACTTCCCAATTTTGATGCCCTCCCACTTTTGATGACCTCCCACTTTTTTTGACCTCCCACTTTGATGACTTCCCGCTTTTTAATCACCTCCCACTTTCGGTGACTTCCCACTTTGATGACTTCCCACTTTTGATGACTATCCACTTTTTCTTAACTTCCCACTTTTCTTGACTTTCCACTTTTTCTTGACTTCCCACGTTTTCTTGACTTCCCACTTTATTTGACTTCCCATTTTTGAAGACTTCCCACATATGACGACCTCCCACTTTTTCTTAACTTACCATTCTTTCTTGACTTCCCAGTTTTGATGACTTCCCATTTTTCTTCACCTCCCATTTTCGTTGAATTCCCACTTTTGATGACTTCCCACTTCTGATAAATTCCCACTTTTGATGACTTCCCACTTTTTCTTGAATTTCCACTTTTTCTTGACTTCCCACGTTTTCATGACTTCCCAATTTTGATGCCTCCCCACATTTGATGACTACCCACTTTTGATGACTTCCCACTTTTTTTGACTTCCCACTTTTGATGACTTCCCAATTTTTCTGACTTCCCGCTTTTGATGACTTCCCACGTTTTCTTGACTTCCCATTTTTGATGACTTCCCACTTTTGATGACTTCCTAATTTTGATGCCTTCCCACTTTTTTTATGACTTCCCAATTTTGATGCTCCCACTTTTGATGACCTCCCACTTTTTTGACTCCCACTTTGATGACTTCCACTTTTTTTATCCCTCCCACTTTTGATGACCTTCCCACTTTGATGACTTCCCACTTTTGATGACTTCCCATTTTTTATAAACTTCGCCACTTTTTCTTGACTTCCACTTTTTCTTGACTTCCCACGTTTTCTTGACTTCCCACTTTTTTGACTTCCCATTTTTGAAGACTTCCCACATATGACGACCTCCCACTTTTTCTTAACTTACCATTCTTTCTTGACTTCCCAGTTTTGATGACTTCCCATTTTTTCTTCACCTCCATTTTCGGTGAATTCCCACTTTTTGATGACTTCCCTTTTGATAATTCCCACTTTTGATGACTTCCCAATTTTTCTTGACTTCCCACTTTTTCTTGACTTCCAACTTTTTCTTGACTTCCCACGTTTTCAATGACCTCCCAATTTTTATGCTTCCCACTTTTGATGACTTCCCACTTTTTGACTTCCCACTTTTGATGACTTCCCATTTTTGATGACTTCCCACGTTTTCTTGACTTCCCATTTTTGATGACTTCCCGTTTTGATGACATCCTACTTTTTCTTACTTCCCATTTTTTCTTGACTTCCCACTTTTGATGACTTCCCAACTTTTTCTTGACCTCTCCACTTTCAGTCACTTCCCACTTTTGATGACTTCCCACTTTTGATGACTTCCCACTTTTGATAAATTCCCACTTTTGATGACTTCCCACTTTTTCTTGACTTCCTACTTTCGGTGACTTCCCATCTTTTCTTGACCTCCCTATTTTGATGCCGTCCCACTTTTTGTTGACCTCCACTTTCAGTGACTTCCACTTTTTATGACTTCCCATTTTTGAGAAATTCCCAGTTTTCATGACTTCCCATTTTTCTTCACCTTCCATTTTCGGTGAATTCCCACTTTTGATGACTTCCCACTTTTGATAAATTCCCACTTTTGATGACTTCCCACTTTTTCTTGACTTCTCACTTTCGGTGACTTCCCACTTTTGATGGCTTCCCACTTTTTCTTAACTTCCCATATTTCTTGACTTCCCACTTTTTCATGACTTCCTAATTTTTGATGCCTTCCCATTTTTTCTTGACTTCCCACTTCTTCTTGACTTACCACTTTTTCTTGACTTCCCACGTTTTCATGAATTCCCAATTTGTATGCCATCCCACTTTTGCTCACTTCCCACTTTTTCTTGACTTCCCACTTTCGGAGAATTCCCACTTTTCATGACTTCCCACTTTTTCTTGACTTCCCACTTTCGGTGACTTCCCACTTTTGATGGCTTCCCACTTTTGCTAGCTTCCCACTTTTGATGACTTCCCACGTTTTCTTGACTTCCCACTTTTTTTGAACTTCCAACTTTTGAAGACTTCCCACATTTGATGACCTCCCACTTTTTCTTAACTTACCATTTTTTCTTGACTTCCCACTTTTGATGACTTCCCATTTTTTCTTCACCTCCCATTTTCGGCGAATTCCCACTTTTGATGGCTTCCCACTTTTGATAAATTCCCACTTTTGATGACTTCCCACTTTTTCTTGACATCCCACTTTTTGTTGACTTCCAACTTTTTTTGACTTCCCACGTTTTCACGACTTCCCCATTTTTATGCCCTCCCACTTTTGATGACCTCCAATTTTTTTGACTTCCCACTTTCGGTGACTTTTCACTTTTGATGGCCTCTCACTTTTGATAACTTCCCACTGTTGATGACTTCCCACTTTTGATAACTGCCCACTTTTGATGACTTCCCACGTTTTCTTGACTCCCACTTTTTTTGACTTCCCACTTTTGATGACTTCCCATTTTTTGATGACTTTCCACGTTTTCCTGACTTCCCATTTTTGGTGACTTGCCGGTTTTGATGATTTCCTACTTTTTCTTAACTTCCCATTTTCTCTTGACTTCCCACTTTTGATGACTTCCCGCTTTTTAATCACCTTCCACTTTCGGTGGGAGGTGATTTAAACCAACTTCCCACGTTTTCTTGACTTCCCATTTTTGATGACTTCCCACTTTTGATGACTTCCTAATTTTGATGCCTTCCCACGTTTTTATGACTTCCCAATTTTGATGCCCTCCACTTTGATGACCTCCCTCACTTTTTTTGACCTCCCACTTTTGATGACTTCCCGCTATTTAATCACCTCCCACTTTCGGTGACTTCCCACTTTGATGACTTCCCACTTTTGATGACTATCCACTTTTTCTTGACTTCCCACTTTTTCTTGACTTTCCACTTTTTCTTGACTTCCCACGTTTTCATGACTTCCCAATTTTCGTGCCTTCCCACTTTCGATGACTTCCCACTTTTTCTTGACTCCACTTTCGGTGATTTCACACTTTTATGACTTCCCACTTCTGATAACTTCCCACTTTTGATGACTTCCCACTTTTTCTTGAATTCCCACTTTTTCTTGACTTCCCACGTTTCATGACTTCCCAATTTTGATGCCTCCCACATTTTGATGACTACCCACTTTTGATGACTTCCCACTTTTTTTGACTTCCCACTTTTGATGACTTCCCAATTTTTTTGACTTCCCGCTTTTGATGACTTCCCACGTTTTCTTGACTTCCCATTTTTGATGACTATCCACTTTTTCTTAACTTCCCACTTTTTCTTGACTTTCCACTTTTTCTTGACTTCCACTTTCTTGACTTCCACTTTTTTGACTTCCCATTTTGAAGACTTCCCACTTGACGACCTTCCCACTTTTTCTTAACTTACCATTTTCTTGACTTCCCAGTTTTGATGACTTCCCATTTTTTCTTCACCTCCCATTTTCGGTGAATTCCCACTTTTGATGACTTCCCACTTTTGATAAATTCCCACTTTTGATGACTTCCCTTCCCAATTTTTCTTGACTTCCCACTTTTTCTTGACTTCCACTTTTTCTTGACTTCCCACGTTTTCATGACTTCCAATTTTTATGCCTTCCCACTTTTGATGACTTCCCACTTTTTTTGACTTCCCACTTTTGATGACTTCCCATTTTTGATGACTTCCCACGTTTTCTTGACTTCCCATTTTTTCTTCACTTCCCACTTTCGGTGACTTCCCACTTTTGATGGCTTCCCACTTTTGCTAACTTCCCACTTTTGATGACTTCCCACGTTTTCTTGACTTCCCACTTTTTTTGACTTCCAACTTTTGAAGACTTCCCACATTTGATGACCTCCCACTTTTTCTTAACTTACCATTTTTTCTTGACTTCCCACTTTTGATGACTTCCCATTTTTTCTTCACCTCCCAATTTCGGCGAATTCCCACTTTTGATGCTTCCCACTTTTGATAAATCCCACTTTTGATGACTTCCCATTTTTCTTGACTTCCCACTTTTGTTGACTTCCAACTTTTTTTGATTCCCACGTTTTCACGACTTCCAATTTTATGCCTTCCCACTTTTGATGACCTTCCCATTTTCTTGACTTCCCACTTTCGGTGACTTTTCACTTTTGATGGCTCTCACTTTAAGTTCCCACGTTGATGACTTCCCACTTTTGATAACTCCCACTTTTGATGACTCCCACGTTTTCTTGACTCCCCACTTTTTGACTTCCCACTTTTGATGACTTCCCATTTTGATGACTCCACGTTTTTCTTGACTTCCATTTTTGGTGACTTGCCGTTTTGATGACTTCCTACTTTTTCTTAACTTCCCATTTTTCTTGACTTCCCACTTTGATGATTTCCCGCTTTTTAATCACCTCCCACTTTCGGTGAGATGATTTAACCAACTTCCCACGTTTTCTTGACTTCCCATTTTTGATGACTTCCCGCTTTTGATGACTTCCCACGTTTTCTTGACTTCCCATTTTTGATGACTTTCCCACTTTTGATGACTTCCTAATTTTGATGCCTCCCCACGTTTTATGACTTCCCAATTTTGATGCCCTCCCACTTTTGATGACCTCACTTTTTTTGACTCACACTTTTTGATGACTTCCGCTATTTAATCACCTCCCACTTTCGGTGACTTCCCACTTTGATGACTTCACTTTTGATGACTATCCACTTTTTCTTGACTTCCCACTTTTTCTTGACTTCCCACTTTTTCTTGACTTCCCACGTTTTCATGACTTCCCAATTTTCGTGCCTTCCCACTTTCGATGACTTCCCACTTTTTCTTGACATCCAACTTTCGGTGATTTCACACTTTGATGACTTCCCACTTCTGATAATTCCCACTTTTGATGACTTCCCACTTTTTCTTGAATTCCCACTTTTTCTTGACTTCCCACTTTTCATGACTTCCCAATTTTGATGCCTCCCACATTTGATGACTACCCACTTTTGATGACTTCCCACTTTTTTTGACTTCCCACTTTTGATGACTTCCCAATTTTTTGACTTCCCGCTTTTGATGATTCCCACGTTTTCTGTGACTTCCCATTTTTGATGACTATCCACTTTTTTTAACTTCCCACTTTTCTTGACTTTCCACTTTTTCTTGACTTCCCACGTTTTCTTGACTTCCCACTTTTTTGACTTCCCATTTTTGAAACTTCCCACATATGACGACTCCACTTTTCTTAACTTACCATTCTCTCTTGAATTCCCAGTTTTGATGACTTCCCATTTTTCTTCACCTCCCATTTTCGGTGAATTCCCACTTTTGATGACTTCCCACTTTTGATAAATTCCCACTTTTGATGACTTCCCAATTTTTCTTGACTTCCCCTTTTTCTTGACTTCCAACTTTTTCTTGACTTCCCACGTTTTGACCTCCCAATTTTATGCCTTCCCACTTTTGATGATTCCCACTTTTTTGACTTCCCACTTTTGATGACTTCTCATTTTTGATGACTTCCACGTTTTCTTGACTTCCCATTTTTCTTCACTTCCCACTTTCGGTGACTTCCCACTTTTGATGGCTTCCCACTTTTGCTAACTTCCCACTTTTGATGACTTCCCACGTTTTCTGACTTCCCACTTTTTTTGACTTCCAACTTTTGAAGACTTCCCACATTTGATGACCTCCCACTTTTTCTTAACTTACCATTTTTTCTTGACTTCCCACTTTTGATGACTTCCCATTTTTCTTCACCTCCCAATTTCGGCGAATTCCCACTTTTGATGGCTTCCCACTTTTGATAAATTCCCACTTTTGATGACTTCCCACTTTTTCTTGACTTCCCACTTTTTGTTGACTTCCAACTTTTTTTGACTTCCCACGTTTCACGACTTCCCAATTTTATGCCTTCCCACTTTGATGACCTCCCAATTTTTCTTGACTTCCCACTTTCGGTGACTTTTCACTTTTGATGGCCTCTCACTTTTGATAAGTTCCCACTGTTGATGACTTCCCACTTTTGATAACTGCCCACTTTTGATGACTTCCCACGTTTTCTTGACTCCCCACTTTTTTGACTTCCCACTTTTGATGACTTCCCATTTTTGATGACTTTCCACGTTTTCTTGACTTCCCATTTTTGGTGACTTGCCGGTTTTGATGACTTCCTACTTTTTCTAACTTCCCATTTTTTCTTGACTTCCCACTTTTGATGATTTCCCGCTTTTTAATCACCTCCCACTTTCGGTGGGAGGTGATTTAAACCAACTTCCCACGTTTTCTTGACTTCCCATTTTTGATGACTTCCCACTTTTGATGACTTCCTAATTTTGATGCCTTCCCACGTTTTTATGACTTCCCAATTTTGATGCCCTCCCACTTTGATGACCTCCCACTTTTTTTGACCTCCCACTTTTGATGACTTCCCGCTTTTTAATCACCTCCCACTTTCGGTGACTTCCCACTTTGATGACTTCCCACTTTTGATGACTATCCACTTTTTCTTGACTTCCCACTTTTCTTGACTTTCCATTTTTTCTTGACTTCCCACGTTTTCATGACTTCCCAATTTTCGTGCCTTCCCACTTTCGATGACTTCCCACTTTTTCTTGGCTTCCCACTTTCGGTGACTTCCCACTTGTTATGACTTCCCACTTTTGATAACTTCCCACTTTTGATAAATTCCCACTTTTGAAGACTTCCGACTTTTTCTTGAGTTCCTACTTTCGGTGACTTCCAGTTTTGATGGCTTCCCACTTTTGATAACTTCCCACTTTTGATGACTTCCCGCTTTTGATAACTTCCCACTTTTTTTGACTTCCCACTTATGATGGCTTCCCACTTTTGATGACTTCCCACGTTTTCTTGACTTCCAAATTTTGATGGCTTCCCACTTTGACAACTTCCCGCTTTTTCTTAACTTCCCATAATTTCTTGACTTCCCACTTTTGATGACTTCTCACTTTCTCTTGACATCCAACTTTCGGTGATTTCACACTTTTGATGACTTCCCACTTCTGATAAATTCCCACTTTTGATGACTTCCCACTTTTTCTTGAATTTCCACTTTTTCTTGACTTCCCACGTTTCATGACTTCCCAATTTTGATGCCTCCCCACATTTGATGACTACCCACTTTTGATGACTTCCCACTTTTTTGACTTCCCACTTTTGATGACTTCCCAATTTTTTTGACTTCCCGCTTTTGATGACTTATCACGTTTTCTTGACTTCCATTTTGATGACTTCCCACTTTTGATGACTTCCTAATTTTGATGCCTTCCCACGTTTTTATGACTTCCCAATTTTGATGCCCTCCCACTTTGATGACCTCCCACTTTTTTTGACCTCCCACTTTGATGACTTCCCGCTTTTTAATCACCTCCCACTTTCGGTGACTTCCCACTTTGATGACTTCCCACTTTTGATGACTATCCACTTTTTCTTAACTTCCCACTTTTTCTTGACTTTCCACTTTTTCTTGACTTCCCACGTTTTCTTGACTTCCCACTTTTTTGACTTCCCATTTTTGAAGACTTCCCAATATGACGACCTCCCACTTTTTCTTAACTTACCATTCTTTCTTGACTTCCCAGTTTTGATGACTTCCCATTTTTCTTCACCTCCATTTTCGGTGAATTCCCACTTTTGATGACTTCCCACTTTTGATAAATTCCCACTTTTGATGACTTCCAATTTTTCTTGACTTCCCACTTTTTCTTGACTTCCAACTTTTTCTTGACTTCCCACGTTTTCATGACCTCCCAATTTTTATGCCTTCCCACTTTTGATGACTTCCCACTTTTTTGACTTCCCACTTTTGATGACTTCCCATTTTTGATGACTTCCCACGTTTTCTTGACTTCCCATTTTGATGACTTTCCCGGTTTTGATGACATCCTACTTTTCTTAACTTCCCATTTTTCTTGACTTCCCACTTTTGATGACTTCCCACTTTTTCTTGACCTCCCACTTTCAGTCACTTCCCACTTTTGATGACTTCCCACTTTTGATGACTTCCCACTTTTGATAAATTCCCACTTTTGATGACTTCCCACTTTTTCTTGACTCCTACTTTCGGTGACTTCCATCTTTTCTTGACCTCCCTATTTTGATGCCGTCCCACTTTTTGTTGACCTCCACTTTCAGTGACTTCCACTTTTATGACTTCCCATTTTGAGAATTCCCAGTTTTCATGACTTCCCATTTTTTCTTCACCTTCCATTTTCGGTGAATTCCCACTTTTGATGACTTCCCACTTTTGATAAATTCCCACTTTGATGACTTCCCACTTTTTCTTGACTTCTCACTTTGGTGACTTCCCACTTTTGATGTTCCACTTTTCTTAACTTCCCATATTTTCTTGACTTCCCACTTTTCATGACTTCCTAATTTTGATGCCTTCCCATTTTTTCTTGACTTCCCACTTCTTCTTGACTTACCCACTTTTTCTTGACTTCCCACGTTTTCATGAATCCCAATTTGTATGCCATCCCACTTTTGCTCACTTCCCACTTTTTCTTGACTTCCCACTTTCGGAGAATTCCCACTTTTCATGACTTCCCACTTTTTCTTGACTTCCCACTTTCGGTGACTTCCCACTTTTGATGGCTTCCCACTTTGCTAGCTCCCACTTTTGATGACTTCCCACGTTTTCTTGACTTCCCACTTTTTTTGACTTCCAACTTTTGAAGACTTCCCACATTTGATGACCTCCCACTTTTTCTTAACTTACCATTTTTTCTTGACTTCCCACTTTTGATGACTTCCCATTTTTTCTTCACCTCCCATTTTCGGCGAATTCCCACTTTTGATGGCTTCCCACTTTTGATAAATTCCCCTTTTGATGACTTTCCCCGTTTTTCATGACCTCCCAATTTTTATGCCTTCCCACTTTTGATGACTTCCCACTTTTTTGACTTCCCACTTTTGATGACTTCCCATTTTTGATGACTTCCCACGTTTTCTTGACTTCCCATTTTTGATGACTTTCCACTTTTGATGATTTCCCGCTTTTTAATCACCTCCCACTTTCGGTGAGAGGTGATTTAAACCAACTTCCCACGTTTTCTTGACTTCCCATTTTTGATGACTTCCCGCTTTTGATGACTTCCCACGTTTTCTTGACTTCCCATTTTTGATGACTTCCCACTTTTGATGACTTCCTAATTTTGATGCCTCCCCACGTTTTTATGACTTCCCAATTTTGATGCCCTCCCACTTTTGATGACCCCTCACTTTTTTTGACCTCCCACTTTTGATGACTTCCCGCTATTTAATCACCTCCCACTTTCGGTGACTTCCCACTTTGATGACTTCCCACTTTTGATGACTATCCACTTTTTCTTGACTTCCCACTTTTTCTTGACTTTCCACTTTTTCTTGACTTCCCACGTTTTCATGACTTCCCAATTTTCGTGCCTTCCCACTTTCGATGACTTCCCACTTTTTCTTGACATCCAACTTTCGGTGATTTCACACTTTTGATGACTTCCCACTTCTGATAAATTCCCACTTTGATGACTTCCCACTTTTTTGAATTCCCACTTTTTCTTGACTTCCACGTTTTCATGACTTCCCAATTTTGATGCCTCCCCACATTTGATGACTACCACTTTTGATGACTTCCCACTTTTTTGACTTCCCACTTTTGATGACTTCCCAATTTTTTTACTTCCCGCTTTTGATGACTTCCCACGTTTTCTTGACTTCCCATTTTTGATGACTATCCACTTTTTCTTAACTTCCCACTTTTTCTTGACTTTCCACTTTTTCTTGACTTCCCACGTTTTCTTGACTTCCCACTTTTTTTGACTTCCCATTTTGAAGACTTCCCACATATGACGACCTCCCACTTTTTCTTAACTTACCATTCTCTCTTGACTTCCCAGTTTTGATGACTTCCATTTTTTTCTTCACCTCCCATTTTCGGTGAATTCCCACTTTTGATGACTTCCCACTTTTGATAAATTCCCACTTTTGATGACTTCCCAATTTTTTCTTGACTTCCCACTTTTTCTTGACTTCCAACTTTTTCTTGACTTCCCACGTTTTCATGACTCCCAATTTTTATGCCTTCCCACTTTTGATGACTTCCACTTTTTGACTTCCCACTTTTGATGACTTCTCATTTTTGATGACTTCCCACGTTTTCTTGACTTCCCATTTTTTCTTCACTTCCCACTTTCGGTGACTTCCCACTTTTGATGGCTTCCCACTTTTGCTAACTTCCCACTTTTGATGACTTCCCACGTTTTCTTGACTTCCACTTTTTTTGACTTCCAACTTTTGAAGACTTCCCACATTTGATGACTCCCACTTTTTCTTAACTTACCATTTTTTCTTGACTTCCACTTTTGATGACTTCCCATTTTTTCTTCACCTCCCAATTTCGGCGAATTCCCACTTTTGATGGCTTCCCACTTTTGATAAATTCCCACTTTTGATGACTTCCCACTTTTTCTTGACTTCCCACTTTTTGTTGACTTCCAACTTTTTTTGACTTCCCACGTTTTCACGACTTCCCAATTTTTATGCCTTCCCACTTTTGATGACCTCCCAATTTTTCTTGACTTCCCACTTTCGGTGACTTTTCACTTTTGATGGCCTCTCACTTTTGATAAGTTCCCACTGTTGATGACTTCCACTTTTGATAACTGCCCACTTTTGATGACTTCCCACGTTTTCTTGACTCCCCACTTTTTTGACTTCCCACTTTTGATGACTTCCATTTTTGATGACTTTCCACGTTTTCTTGACTTCCCATTTTTGGTGACTTGCCGGTTTTGATGACTTCCTACTTTTTCTTAACTTCCCATTTTTTCTTGACTTCCCACTTTTGATGATTTCCCGCTTTTTAATCACCTCCCACTTTCGGTGGGAGGTGATTTAAACCAACTTCCCACGTTTTCTTGACTTCCCATTTTTGATGACTTCCCACTTTTGATGACTTCCTAATTTTGATGCCTTCCCACGTTTTTATGACTTCCCAATTTTGATGCCCTCCACTTTTGATGACCTCCCACTTTTTTTGACCTCCCACTTTTGATGACTTCCCGCTTTTTAATCACCTCCCACTTTCGGTGACTTCCCACTTTGATGACTTCCCACTTTTGATGACTATCCACTTTTTCTTGACTTCCCACTTTTTTGACTTTCCATTTTTTTCTTGACTTCCCACGTTTTCATGACTTCCCAATTTTTCGTGCCTTCCCACTTTCGATGACTTCCCACTTTTTCTTGGCTTCCCACTTTCGGTGACTTCCCACTTGTTATGACTTCCCACTTTTGATAACTTCCCACTTTTGATAAATTCCCACTTTTGAAGACTTCCGACTTTTTCTTGAGTTCCTACTTTCGGTACTTCCCAGTTTTGATGGCTTCCCACTTTTGATAACTTCCCACTTTTGATGACTTCCCGCTTTTGATAACTTCCACTTTTTTGACTTCCCACTTATGATGGCTTCCCACTTTTGATGACTTCCCACGTTTTCTTGACTTCCAAATTTTGATGGCTTCCCACTTTTGACAACTTCCCGCTTTTTCTTAACTTCCCATAATTTCTTGACTTCCACTTTTGATGACTTCTCACTTTCTCTTGACATCCACTTTCGGTGATTTCACACTTTTGATGACTTCCCACTTCTGATAAATTCCCACTTTTGATGACTTCCCACTTTTTCTTGAATTTCCACTTTTTCTTGACTTCCCACGTTTTCATGACTTCCCAATTTTGATGCCTCCCCACATTTGATGACTACCCACTTTTGATGACTTCCCACTTTTTTTGACTTCCCACTTTTGATGACTTCCAATTTTTTTGACTTCCCGCTTTTGATGACTTCCCA
>RQOL01000144.1:0-26992 GCA_013076295.1 Sanderia malayensis
TACCGCACACTAATTGCACTTAATCTACGTTATTACAGCTGCAACTAAGTAAATTACACATGCATTTGCTTGTTTTCAGTGATATTAACATTCATTCACACAATTGCACATGAATCCACGTTATTACAGCTGAAAATAAGTAAATACACATGCATTTGCTTGTTTTCAGTAATTAACATTACTGCACACTAATTGCACATGAATCCAGTTATTACAGCTGAAACTAAGTAAATACACATGCATTTGCTTGTTTTCAGTAATTAACATTCATTCACACTAATTGCACTTGAATCTACGTTATTACAGCTGCAACTAAGTAAATTACACATGCATTTGCTTGTTTTCAGTGATATTAACATTCATTCACACTAATTGGACATGAATCCACGTTATTACAGCTGAAAATAAGTAACATACACACGCATTTGCTTGTTTTCAGTAATATTAACATTACTGCACACTAATTGCACATGAATCCAGTTATTACAGCTGAACTAAGTAAATACACATGCATTTGCTTGTTTTCAGTAATTAACATTCATTCACACTAATTGCACATGAATCTACGTTATTACAGCTGAACTAAGTAAATTACACATGCATTTGCTTGTTTTCAGTGATATTAACATTATTCACACTAATTGCACTGAATCTACGTTATTACAGCTGAAACTAAGTAAATTACACATGCATTTGCTTGTTTTCAGTGATATTAACATTCTTCACACTAATTGCACATGAATCCACGTTATTACAGCTGAAACTAAGTAAAATACACATGCATTTGCTTGTTTTCAGTGATATTAACATTATTCACACTAATTGCACATGAATCCGTTATTACAGCTGAAACTAAGTAAATACACATGCATTTGCTTGTTTTCAGTGATATTAACATTTACGCACACTAATTGCACTGAATCTACGTTATTACAGCTGCAACTAAGTAAATTACACATGCATTTGCTTGTTTTCAGTGATATTAATTCATTCACACTAATTGCACATGAATCCACGTTATTACAGCTGAAACTAAGTAAATACACATGCATTTGCTTGTTTTCAGTGATATTAACATATTCACACTAATTGCATGAATCTACGTTATTACAGCTGAACTAAGTAAATTACACATGCATTTGCTTGTTTTCAGTATATTAACATTATTCACACTAATTGCACATGAATCCACGTTATTACAGCTGAACTAAGTAAAAACATGCATTTGCTTGTTTTCAGTAATTAACATTACACACTAATTGCACTGAATCCACGTTATTACAGCTGAACTAAGTAAATTACACATGCATTTGCTTGTTTTCAGTGATATTAACATTATTCACACTAATTGCACATGAATCCACGTTATTACAGCTGAAACTAAGTAAAATACAATGCATTTGCTTGTTTTCAGTGATATTAACATTACTGCTCACTAATTGCACATGAATCCACGTTATTACAGCTGAAATAAGTAAATACACATGCATTTGCTTGTTTTCAGTAATTAACATTCATTCACACTAATTGCACTGAATCCACGTTATTACAGCTGAACTAAGTAAATTACACATGCATTTGCTTGTTTTCAGTGATATTTAACATTGATTCACACTAATTGCACATGAATCCACGTTATTACAGCTGAACTAAGTAAATACACATGCATTTGCTTGTTTTCAGTGATATTAACATTCATTCACACTAATTGCACATGAATCCACGTTATTAGCTGAAATAAGTAAATACACATGCATTTGCTTGTTTTCAGTATATTAACATTACTGCCACTAATTGCACATGAATCCAGTTATTACAGCTGAAACTAAGTAAAATACACATGCATTTGCTTTGTTTTCAGTATATTAACATTCATTCACACTAATTGCAATTGAATCTACGTTATTACAGCTGAACTAAGTAAATTACACATGCATTTGCTTGTTTTCAGTGATATTAACATTATGCACACTAATTGCATGAATCCACGTTATTACAGCTGACAACTAAGTAAATTACACATGCATTTGCTTGTTTTCAGTGATATTAACATTCTTCACACTAATTGCACATGAATCCACGTTATTACAGCTGAAACTAAGTAAATACACATGCATTTGCTTGTTTTCAGTGATATTAACATTATTCACACTAATTGCACTGAATCCACGTTATTACAGCTGAAACTAAGTAAAATACACATGCATTTGCTTGTTTTCAGTGATATTAATATTGATTCACAAATTGCACATGAATCCACGTTATTACAGCTGAACTAAGTAAATAAATGCATTTGCTTGTTTTCAGTAATTTAACATTCATTCACACTAATTGCACATGAATCTACGTTATTACAGCTGCAACTAAGTAAATTACACATGCATTTGCTTGTTTTCAGTGATATTAACATTACTTCACTAATTGCACATGAATCCACGTTATTACAGCTGAAACTAAGTAAATACACATGCATTTGCTTGTTTTCAGTGATATTAACATTCATTCACACTAATTGCACATGAATCACGTTATTACAGCTGAACTAAGTAAAATACACATTTGTTGTTTTCAGTAATTGTAACATTCATTCACACTAATTGCACTGAATCTACGTTATTACAGCTGCAACTAAGTAAATTATACATGCATTTGCTTGTTTTCAGTGATATTAACATTCATTCACACTAATTGCACAGAATCCACGTTATTACAGCTGAACTAAGTAAAATACACATGCATTTGCTTGTTTTCAGTGATATTAACATTACTGCCACTAATTGCACATGAATCCAGTTATTACAGCTGAAACTAAGTAAATACACATGCATTTGCTTTTTTCAGTAATTAACATTCATTGACACTAATTGCACTGAATCTACGTTATTACAGCTGCAACTAAGTAAAACACATGCATTTGCTTGTTTTCAGTGATATTAACATTCATTCACACTAATTGCACATGAATCCGTTATTACAGCTGAAACTAAGTAAAATACACATGCATTTGCTTGTTTTCATGATATTAACATTCATTCACACTAATTGCACAAGAATTTATTCATTTAGCTGCAACTAAGTAAATATTCATGCATTTGCTTGTTTTCAGTGATATTAACATTCATTCACACTAATTGCACATGAATCTACGTTATTACAGCGCAACTAAGTAAATTACACATGCATTTGCTTGTTTTCAGTGATATTAACATTCATTCACACTAATTGGACATGAATCCACGTTATTACAGCTGAAACTAAGTAAAATACAATGCATTTGCTTGTTTTCAGTGATATTAACATTATTCACACTAATTGACATGAATCCGCGTTATTACAGCTGAAACTAAGTAAAATACACAGCATTTGCTTGTTTTCAGTAATTGTAACATTCATTCACTAATTGCACATGAATGTACGTTATTACAGCTGCATTAAATTACACATGCATTTGCTTGTTTTCAGTGATATTAACATTCATTCACACTAATTGCACATAAGCCACGATACAGCTGCAACTAAGTAAATTACACATGCATTTGCTTGTTTTCAGTGATATTAACATTCATGCACACTAATTGCACATGAATCCACGTTATTACAGCTGAAACTAAGTAAAATAACATGCATTTGCTTGTTTTCAGTGATATTAACATTATTCACACTAATTGCACATGAATCCACGTTATTACAGCAAACTAAGTAAAATACACATGCATTTGTTGTTTTCAGTAATTGTAACATTCATTCACACTAATTGCACAAGAATCTACGTTATTACAGCTGCAACTAAGTAAAATACACATGCATTTGCTTGTTTTCAGTGATATTAACATTGTTCACACTAATTGGACATGAATCCACGTTATTACAGCTGAAACTAAGTAAAATACACATGCATTTGCTTGTTTTCAGTGATATTAACATTACTGCACACTAATTGCACATGAATCTACGTTATTACAGCTGCAACTAAGTAAATTACACATGCATTTGCTTGTTTTCAGTGATATTAATATTCATTCACTAATTGCACATGAATCCACGTTATTACAGCTGAAACTAAGTAAAATACACATGCATTTGCTTGTTTTCAGTGATATTAACATTCATTCACACTAATTGCATGAATCCACGTTATTACAGCTGAAACTAAGTAAAATACACATGCATTTGCTTGTTTTCAGTGATATTAACATTATTCACACTAATTGACATGAATCGCGTTATTACAGCTGCAACTAAGTAAAATACACAGCATTTGCTTGTTTTCAGTGAATTAACATTCATTCCATAATTGCACTGAATTACCTTATTACAGCTGCAAACTAAGTAAATACACATGCATTTGCTTGTTTTCAGTGATATTAACATTATTCACACATTGCACTGAATCACGTTATTACAGCTGCAACTAAGTAAATTACACATGCATTTGCTTGTTTCAGTGATATTAACATTATTCACACTAATTGCACATGAATCACGTTATTACAGCTGATAATAATAAATATTTTTTTATAATTGTAAAATAATTAAATATTATTACATAATAAAAATAAATGCATTTGCTTGTTTTCAGTGATATTAAATTATTCACCTAATTGACATGAATCCCTTATTACAGCTGAAACTAAGTAAAATACAATGCTTTGCTTTTTTAGTTTTCATGTATTAACTTTTTTTTTTTTTTTTACAATAATGCATGAATCACGTTATACAGCTGAACTAAGTAAATACACATGCATTGCTTGTTTTCAGTGATATTAACCTTCATTCACACTAATTGACATGAATCCACGTTATTACACTGAAAAAAAAAACACATCTTTTTTTTATTTAATTTCCCACACTAATTGCATTTGACAATATAACAAAGTAATCCTTGCTTGTTTTAGTATATTAACATTGCATTCACACTAATTGCACATGAATCCACGTTAGTACACCTGAAACTAAGTAAAATACACATGCATTGCTTGTTTTCAGTAATTGTAACATTACGCACACTAATTGCACTTGAATCGACGTTATTACAGCTGCAACTAAGTAAATTACACATGCATTTGCTTGTTTTCAGTGATATTAACATTGATTCACACTAATTGCACATAAATCCGCGTTATTACAGCTGAAACTAAGTAAAATACAAATGCATTTGCTTGTTTAGAGTGATATTAACATTACTGCTCACTAAATGCACATGAATCCACGTCATTACAGCTGAAATTAAGTAAAATACACAGGCATTTGCTTGTTTTCAGTAATTGTAACATTCATTCACACTAATTGCACTTGAATGTACGTTATTACAGCTGCAACTATGTAAATTACACATGCATTTGCTTGTTTTCAGTGATCTTAACATTGATTCACACTAATTGCACATGAATCCACGTTATTACAGCTGCAACTATGCATTTGCTTGTTTTCAGTGATATTAACATTACTGCACATAATTGCACTTGAATCTACGTTATTACAGCTGCACCTAAGTAGATTACACATGCATTTGCTTGATTTCAGTGATATTAATATTGATTCACAGTAATTGCACATGAATCCACGTTATTACAGCTGAAACTAAGTAATATAAAAATGCATTTTCTTGTTTTCAGTGATATTAACATTACTGCACATAATTGCACTTGAATCTACGTTATTACAGCTGCACCTAAGTGGATTACACATGCATTTGCTTGTTTTCAGTGATATTAACATTCATTCACACTAATTGCAAATGAATCTGCGTTATTACAGCTGAAACCAAGTAAAATACACATGCATTTGCTTGTTTTCATTGATATTAACATTCATTCACACTAATTGCACAAGAATTTACTTCATTTTAGCTGCAACTAAGTAAATTTCGTATGCATTTGCTTGTTTTCAGTGGTATTAAAATTCATTCACACTAATTGCACATGAATCTACGTTATTACAGCTGCAACTAAGTAAATTACACATGCATTTGCTTGTTTTCAGTGATATTAACATTCATTCACACTAATTGGACATGAATCCACGTTATTACAGCTGAAACTAAGTAAAATACACATGCATTTGCTTGTTTTCAGTGATATTAACATTACCGCACACTAATTGCACTTGAATCTACGTTATTACAGCTGCAACTAAGTAAATTACACATGCATTTGCTTGTTTTCAGTGATATTAACATTGATTCACACTAATTGCACATGAATCCACGTTATTACAGCTGAAACTAAGTAAAATACAAATGCATTTGCTTGTTTTCAGTGACATTAACATTTATTCACACTAATTGGACATGAATCCACGTTATTACAGCTGAAACTAAGTAAAATACACATGCATTTGCTTGTTTTCAGTGATATTAACTTTACCGCACACTAATTGCACTTGAATCTACGTTATTACAGCTGCAACTAAGTAAATTACACATGCATTTGCTTGTTTTCAGTGATATTAACATTCATTCACACTAATTGGACATGAATCCACGTTATTACACCTGAAACTAAGTAAAATACACATCCATTTGCTTGTTTTCAGTGATATTAATATTACCGCACACTAATTGCATTTGAATCTACGATATTACAGCTGCAACTAAGTAATTTACACATGCATTTGCTTGTTTTCAGTTATATTAACATTGATTCACACTAATTGCACATGAATCCATGTTATTACACCTGAAACTCAGTAAAATACACATGCATTTGCTTTGTTTTCAGTAATTGTAACATTACCGCACACTAATTGCACTTGAATCGACGTTATTACAGCTGCAACTAAGTAAATTACACATGCATTTGCTTGTTTTCAGTGATATTAACATTGATTCACCCTAATTGCACATGAATCCACGTTATTACAGCTGAAACTAAGTAAAATACAAATGCATTTGCTTGTTTACAGTGATATTAACATTACTGCTCACTAATTGCACATGAATCCACGTCATTACAGCTGAAACTAAGTAAAATACACAGGCATTTGCTTGTTTTCAGTAATTGTAACATTCATTCACACTAATTGCACTTGAATGTACGTTATTACAGCTGCAACTATGTAAATTACACATGCATTTGTTTGTTTTCAGTGATCTTAACATTGATTCACACTAATTGCACATGAATCCACGTTATTACAGCTGCAACTAAGTAAATTACACATGCATTTGCTTGTTTTCAGTGATATTAACATTCATTCACACTAATTGGACATGAATCCACGTTATTGCAGCTGAAAATAAGTAACATACACACGCATTTGCTTGTTTTCAGTAATATTAACATTACTGCACACTAATTGCACATGAATCCAGGTTATTACAGCTGAAGCTAAATAAAATACACATGCATTTGCTTGTTTTCAGTAATTGCAACATTCATTCACACTAATTGCACTTGAATCTACGTTATTACAACTGTAACTAAGTGTATTACACATGCATTTGCGTGTTTTCTGTGATATTAACATTACTGCACTCTAATTGCACTTGAATCTACGTTATTACAGCTACAACTAAGTAAATTACACATGCATTTGCTTGTTTTCAGTGATATTAACATTCTTTCACAATAATTGGACATGAATCCACGTTATTACAGCTGAAACTAAGTAGAATACAAATGCATTTGCTTGTTTTCAGTGACATTAACATTTATTCACACTAATTGGACATGAATCCACGTTATTACACCTGAAACTTGTAAAATACACATCCATTTGCTTGTTTTCAGTGATATTAACATTACCGCACACTAATTGCACTTTAATCTACGTTATTACAGCTGCAACTAAGTAAATTACACATGCATTTGCTTGTTTTCAGAGATATTAACATTCATTCACACTAATTGCACATGAATCAACGTTATTACAGCTGAAACTAAGTAAAATACAAATGCATTTGCTTGTTTAGAGTGATATTAACATTACTGCTCACTAATTGCACATGAATCCACGTCATTACAGCTGAAACTAAGTAAAATACAAATGCATTTGCTTGTTTACAGTGATATTAACATTACTGCTCACTAATTGCACATGAATCCACGTCATTACAGCTGAAATAAGTAAAATACACAGGCATTTGCTTGTTTTCAGTAATTGTAACATTCATTCACACTAATTGCACTTGAATGTACGTTATTACAGCTGCAACTATGTAAATTACACATGCATTTGCTTGTTTTCAGTGATCTTAACATTGATTCACACTAATTGCACATGAATCCACGTTATTACAGCTGCAACTAAGTAAATTACACATGCATTTGCTTGTTTTCAGTGATATTAACATTCATTCACACTAATTGGACATGAATCCACGTTATTGCAGCTGAAATAAGTAAAATACAGATGCATTTGCTTGTTTTCAGTGATATTAACATTACTGCCCACTAATTGCACATGAATCCAGGTTATTACAGCTGAAACTAAGTAAAATACACATGCATTTGTTTTCTTTCAGTAATTGTAACATTCATTGACACTAATTGCACTTGAATCTACGTTATTACAGCTGCAACTAAGTAAATTACACATGCATTTGCTTGTTTTCAGTGATATTAACATTTATTCACACTAATTGGACATGAATCCACGTTATTACACCTTAAACCTTGTAAAATACACATCCATTTGCTTGTTTTCAGTGATATTAACATTACCGCACACTAATTGCACTTTAATCTACGTTATTACAGCTGCAACTAAGTAAATTACACATGCATTTGCTTGTTCTCAGAGATATTAACATTCATTCACACTAATAGCACATGAATCAACGTTATTACAGCTGAAACTAAGTAAAATACAAATGCATTTGCTTGTTTAGAGTGATATTAACATTACTGCTCACTAATTGCACATGAATCCACGTCATTACAGCTGAAACTAAGTAAAATACAAATGCATTTGCTTGTTTACAGTGATATTAACATTACTGCACACTAATTGCACATGAATCCAGGTTATTACAGCTGAAGCTAAATAAAATACACATGCATTTGTTTGTTTTCAGTAATTGCAACATTCATTCACACTAATTGGCAATTGAATCTACGTTATTACAACTGTAACTAAGTATATTACACATGCATTTGCTGTGTTTTCTGTGATATTAACATTACTGCACTCTAATTGCACTTGAATCTACGTTATTACAGCTACAACTAAGTAAATTACACATGCATTTGCTTGTTTTCAGTGATATTAACATTCTTTCACAATAATTGGACATGAATCCACGTTATTACAGCTGAAACTAAGTAAAATACACATGCATTTGCTTGTTTTCAGTGATATTAACATTACGCACATAATTGCACTTGAATCTACTTTATTACAGCTGCAACTAAGTAGATTACACATGCATTTGCTTGTTTTCAGTGATATTAATATTGATTCGCAGTAATTGCACATGAATCCACGTTATTACAGCTGAAACTAAGTAAAATACAAATGCATTTTCTTGTTTTCAGTAATTGTAACATTCATTCACACTAATTGCACATAATCTACGTATTACAGCTGCAATAAGTAAATTACACATGCATTTGCTTGTTTTCAGTGATATTAACATTACTGCTCACTAATTTCACATGAATCCACGTTATTACAGCTGAAACTAAGCAAAATACACAAGCATTTGCTTGTTTTCAGTGCTATTAAAATTCATTCACACTAATTGCACTTGAATCTACGTTATTACAGCTGCAACTAAGTAAATACACCGCATTTGTTTGTTTTTAGTAATTGTAACATTCATTCACACTAATTGCACATGAATCTACGTTATTACAGCTGCAACTAAGTAAATTACACATGCATTTGCTTGTTTTCAGTGATATTAACATTCATTCACACTAATTGGACAGGAATCCACGTTATTACAGCTGAAACTAAGTAAAATACAGATGCATTTGCTTGTTTTCAGTGATATTAACATTGATTCACACTAATTGCACATGAATCCATGTTATTACACCTGAAACTCAGTAAAATACACATGCATTTGCTTTGTTTTCAGTAATTGTAACATTACCGCACACTAATTGCACTTGAATCGACGTTATTACAGCTGCAACTAAGTAAATTACACATGCATTTGCTTGTTTTCAGTGATATTAACATTGATTCACCCTAATTGCACATGAATCCACGTTATTACAGCTGAAACTAAGTAAAATACAAATGCATTTGCTTGTTTACAGTGATATTAACATTACTGCTCACTAATTGCACATGAATCCACGTCATTACAGCTGAAGCTAAGTAAAATACACAGGCATTTGCTTGTTTTCAGTAATTGTAACATTCATTCACACTAATTGCACTTGAATGTACGTTATTACAGCTGCAACTAATGTAAATTACACATGCATTTGTTTGTTTTCAGTGATCTTAACATTGATTCACACTAATTGCACATGAATCCACGTTATTACAGCTGCAACTAAGTAAATTACACATGCATTTGCTTGTTTTCAGTGATATTAACATTCATTCACACTAATTGGACATGAATCCACGTTATTGCAGCTGAAAATAAGTAACATACACACGCATTTGCTTGTTTTCAGTAATATTAACATTACTGCACACTAATTGCACATGAATCCAGGTTATTACAGCTGAAGCTAAATAAAATACACATGCATTTGCTTGTTTTCAGTAATTGCAACATTCATTCACACTAATTGCACTTGAATCTACGTTATTACAACTGTAACTGAGTGTATTACACATGCATTTGCGTGTTTTCTGTGATATTAACATTACTGCACTCTAATTGCACTTGAATCTACGTTATTACAGCTACAACTAAGTAAATTACACATGCATTTGCTTGTTTTCAGTGATATTAACATTCTTTCACATAATTGGACATGAATCCACGTTATTACAGCTGAAACTAAGTAGAATACAAATGCATTTGCTTGTTTTCAGTGACATTAACATTTATTCACACTAATTGGACATGAATCCACGTTATTACACCTGAAACCTTGTAAAATACACATCCATTTGCTTGTTTTCAGTGATATTAACATTACCGCACACTAATTGCACTTTAATCTACGTTATTACAGCTGCAACTAAGTAAATTACACATGCATTTGCTTGTTTTCAGAGATATTAACATTCATTCACACTAATTGCACATGAATCAACGTTATTACAGCTGAAACTAAGTAAAATACAAATGCATTTGCTTGTTTAGAGTGATATTAACATTACTGCTCACTAATTGCACATGAATCCACGTCATTACAGCTGAAACTAAGTAAAATACAAATGCATTTGCTTGTTTACAGTGATATTAACATTACTGCTCACTAATTGCACATGAATCCACGTCATTACAGCTGAAATTAAGTAAAATACACAGGCATTTGCTTGTTTTCAGTAATTGTAACATTCATTCACACTAATTGCACTTGAATGTACGTTATTACAGCTGAAACTATGTAAATTACACATGCATTTGCTTGTTTTCAGTGATCTTAACATTGATTCACACTAATTGCACATGAATCCACGTTATTACAGCTGCAACTAAGTAAATTACACATGCATTTGCTTGTTTTCAGTGATATTAACATTCATTCACACTAATTGGACATGAATCCACGTTATTGCAGCTGAAAATAAGTAAAATACAGATGCATTTGCTTGTTTTCAGTGATATTAACATTACTGCCCACTAATTGCACATGAATCCAGGTTATTACAGCTGAAACTAAGTAAAATACACATGCATTTGTTTTCTTCAGTAATTGTAACATTCATTGACACTAATTGCACTTGAATCTACGTTATTACAGCTGCAACTAAGTAAATTACACATGCATTTGCTTGTTTTCAGTGATATTAACATTTATTCACACTAATTGGACATGAATCCACGTTATTACACCTGAAACCTTGTAAAATACACATCCATTTGCTTGTTTTCAGTGATATTAACATTACCGCACACTAATTGCACTTTAATCTACGTTATTACAGCTGCAACTAAGTAAATTACACATGCATTTGCTTGTTCTCAGAGATATTAACATTCATTCACACTAATTGCACATGAATCAACGTTATTACAGCTGAAACTAAGTAAAATACAAATGCATTTGCTTGTTTAGAGTGATATTAACATTACTGCTCACTAATTGCACATGAATCCACGTCATTACAGCTGAAACTAAGTAAAATACAAATGCATTTGCTTGTTTACAGTGATATTAACATTACTGCACACTAATTGCACATGAATCCAGGTTATTACAGCTGAAGCTAAATAAAATACACATGCATTTGTTTGTTTTCAGTAATTGCAACATTCATTCACACTAATTGCAATTGAATCTACGTTATTACAACTGTAACTAAGTATATTACACATGCATTTGCGTGTTTTCTGTGATATTAACATTACTGCACTCTAATTGCACTTGAATCTACGTTATTACAGCTACAACTAAGTAAATTACACATGCATTTGCTTGTTTTCAGTGATATTAACATTCTTTCACAATAATTGGACATGAATCTACGTTATTACAGCTGAAACTAAGTAAAATAAACATGCATTTGCTTGTTTTCAGTGATATTAACATTACTGCACATAATTGCACTTGAATCTACGTTATTACAGCTGCACCTAAGTAGATTACACATGCATTTGCTTGTTTTCAGTGATATTAATATTGATTCGCAGTAATTGCACATGAATCCACGTTATTACAGCTGAAACTAAGTAATATAAAAATGCATTTTCTTGTTCTCAGTAATTGTAACATTCATTCACACTAATTGCACATAAATCTACGTTATTACAGCTGCAAGTAAGTAAATTACACATGCATTTGCTTGTTTTCAGTGATATTAACATTACTGCTCACTAATTTCACATGAATCCACGTTATTACAGCTGAAACTAAGCAAAATACACAAGCATTTGCTTGTTTTCAGTGCTATTAAAATTCATTCACACTAATTGCACTTGAATCTACGTTATTACAGCTGCAACTAAGTAAAATACACCCGCATTTGTTTGTTTTTAGTAATTGTAACATTCATTCACACTAATTGCACATGAATCTACGTTATTACAGCTG
Source organism: Sanderia malayensis (assembly GCA_013076295.1). Classification (NCBI taxonomy): domain Eukaryota; kingdom Metazoa; phylum Cnidaria; class Scyphozoa; order Semaeostomeae; family Pelagiidae; genus Sanderia; species Sanderia malayensis. The sequence continues at coordinate 13,113 of RQOL01000144.1, forward strand.
CAACTAAGTAAATTACACATGCATTTGCTTGTTTTCAGTGATATTAACATTCATTCACACTAATTGGACAGGAATCCACGTTATTACAGCTGAAACTAAGTAAAATACAGATGCATTTGCTTGTTTTCAGTGATATTAACATTACTGCCCACTAATTGCACATGAATCCAGGTTATTACAGCTGAAACTAAGTAAAATACACATGCATTTGTTTTCTTTCAGTAATTGTAACATTCATTGACACTAATTGCACTTGAATCTACGTTATTACAGCTGCAACTAAGTAAATTACACATGCATTTGCTTGTTTTCAGTGATATTAACATTACTGCACACTAATTGCACATGAATCCAGGTTATTACAGCTGAAACTAAGTAAAATACACATGCATTTGCTTGTTTTCGGTGATATTAACATTCATTCACACTAATTGCACATGAATCTGCGTTATTACAGCTGAAACCAAGTAAAATACACATGCATTTGCTTGTTTTCATTGATATTAACATTCATTCACACTAATTGCACAAGAATGTACGTCATTTTAGCTGCAACTAAGTAAAATTCGTATGCATTTGCTTGTTTTCAGTGATATCAAAATTCATTCACACTAACTGCACATGAATCTACGTTATTACAGCTGCAACTAAGTAAATTACACATGCATTTGCTTGTGTTCAGTGATATTAAGATTCATTCACACTAATTGGACATGAATCCACGTTATTACAGCTGAAACTAAGTAAAATACAAGTGCATTTGCTTGTTTTCAGTGACATTAACATTTATTCACACTAATTGGACATAAATCCACGTTATTACAGCTGAAACTAAGTAAAATACACATGCATTTGCTTGTTTTCAGTGATATTAACATTACCGCACACTAATTGCACTTGAATCTACGTTATTACAACTGCAACTAAGAAAATTTCACATGCATTTGCTTGTTTTCAGTGATATTAACATTCATTCAAACTAATTGGACATGAATCCACGTTATTACAGCTGAAACTAAGTAAAATACAAATGCATTTGCTTGTTTTCAGTGATATTAACATTCATTCACACTAATTGCACATGAATCTGCGTTATTACAGCTGAAACCAAGTAAAATACAAATGCATTTGCTTGTTTTCATTGATATTAACATTCATTCACACTAATTGCACAAGAATTTACGTCATTTTAGCTGCAACTAAGTAAAATTCGTATGCATTTGCTTGTTTTCAGTGATATTAAAATTCATTCACACTAATTGCACATGAATCTACGTTATTACAGCTGCAACTAACTAAATTACACATGCATTTGCTTGTTTTCAGTGATATTAACATTCATTCACACTAATTGCACATGAATCCACGTTATTACAGCTGAAACTAAGTAAAATACAGATGCATTTGCTTGTTTTCAGTGATATTAACATTACTGCACACTAATTGCACATGAATCCACGTTATTACAGCTGAAACTAAGTAAAATACACATGCATTTGCTTGTTTTCGGTGATATTAACATTCATTCACACTAATTGCACATGAATCTGCGTTATTACAGCTGAAACCAAGTAAAATACACATGCATTTGCTTGTTTTCATTGATATTAACATTCATTCACACTAATTGCACAAGAATTTACGTCATTTTAGCTGCAACTAAGTAAAATTCGTATGCATTTGCTTGTTTTCAGTGATATCAAAATTCATTCACACTAACTGCACATGAATCTACGTTATTACAGCTGCAACTAAGTAAATTACACATGCATTTGCTTGTGTTCAGTGATATTAACATTACTGCCCACTAATTGCACATGAATCCAGGTTATTACAGCTGAAACTAAGTAAAATACACATGCATTTGTTTTCTTTCAGTAATTGTAACATTCATTCACACTAATTGCACTTGAATCTACGTTATTACAGCTGCAACTAAGTAAATTACACATGCATTTGCTTGTTTTCAGTGATATTAACATTACTGCACACTAGTTGCACATGAATCCAGGTTATTACAGCTGAAACTAAGTAAAATACACATGCATTTGCTTGTTTTCGGTGATATTAACATTCATTCACACTAATTGCACATGAATCTGCGTTATTACAGCTGAAACCAAGTAAAATACACATGCATTTGCTTGTTTTCATTGATATTAACATTCATTCACACTAATTGCACAAGAATGTACGTCATTTTAGCTGCAACTAAGTAAAATTCGTATGCATTTGCTTGTTTTCAGTGATATCAAAATTCATTCACACTAACTGCACATGAATCTACGTTATTACAGCTGCAACTAAGTAAATTACACATGCATTTGCTTGTGTTCAGTGATATTAAGATTCATTCACACTAATTGGACATGAATCCACGTTATTACAGCTGAAACTAAGTAAAATACAAGTGCATTTGCTTGTTTTCAGTGACATTAACATTTATTCACACTAATTGGACATAAATCCACGTTATTACAGCTGAAACTAAGTAAAATACACATGCATTTGCTTGTTTTCAGTGATATTAACCTTACCGCACACTAATTGCACTTGAATCTACGTTATTACAGCTGCAACTAAGAAAATTTCACATGCATTTGCTTGTTTTCAGTGATATTAACATTCATTCACACTAATTGGACATGAATCCACGTTATTACAGCTGAAACTAAGTAAAATACAAATGCATTTGCTTGTTTTCAGTGATATTAACATTCATTCACACTAATTGCACATGAATCTGCGTTATTACAGCTGAAACCAAGTAAAATACAAATGCATTTGCTTGTTTTCATTGATATTAACATTCATTCACACTAATTGCACAAGAATTTACGTCATTTTAGCTGCAACTAGTAAAATTCGTATGCATTTGCTTGTTTTCAGTGATATTAAAATTCATTCACACTAATTGCACATGAATCTACGTTATTACAGCTGCAACTAACTAAATTACACATGCATTTGCTTGTTTTCAGTGATATTAACATTCATTCACACTAATTGCACATGAATCCACGTTATTACAGCTGAAACTAAGTAAAATACAGATGCATTTGCTTGTTTTCAGTGATATTAACATTACTGCACACTAATTGCACATGAATCCACGTTATTACAGCTGAAACTAAGTAAAATACACATGCATTTGCTTGTTTTTAGTGATATAAACATTCATTCACACTAATTGCACATGAATCTGCGTTATTACAGCTGAAACCAAGTAAAATACACATGCATTTGCTTGTTTTCATTGATACTAACATTCATTCACACTAATTGCACATGAATCTACGTTATTACAGCTGCAACTAAGTGAATTACACATGCATTTGCTTGTTTTCAGTGATATTAACATTCATTCACACTAATTGGACATGAATCCACGTTATTACAGCTGAAACTAAGTAAAATACAAGTGCATTTGCTTGTTTTCAGTAACATTAACATTTATTCGCACTAATTGGACATGAATCCACGTTATTACAGCTGAAACTAAGTAAAATACACAAGCATTTGCTTGTTTTCAGTGATCTAAACACTCATTCACACTAATTGCACATGAATTCACTTTATTACAACCGAAACTAAGTAAAAGACACATGCATTTGCTTCTTTTCAAATATATTAACACTCATTCACACTAATTGCACATGAATTCAGGGTATTACACCTGAAACTAAGTAAAATACACATGCATTTGCTTTGTTTTCAGTAATTGTAACATTACCGCACACTAATTGCACTTGAATCGACGTTATTACAGCTTCAACTAAGTAAATTACACATGCATTTGCTTGTTTTCAGTGATATTAACATTGATTCACACTAATTGCACATGAATCCACGTTATTACAGCTGAAACTAAATAAAATACACATGCATTTGCTTGTTTTCAGTGATATTAACATTACTGCACACTAATTGCATTTGAATCTACGTTATTACAGCTGCACCTAAGTAGATTACACATGCATTTGCTTGTTTTCAGTGATATTAATATTGATTCACAGTATTTGCACATGAATCCACGTTATTACAGCTGAAACTAATTAAAATACACATGCATTTGTTTGTTTTCAGTGACATTAACGTTACTGCACACTAATTGCACATGAATCCACGGTATTACAGTTGAAACTAAGTAAAATACATATGCATTTACTTGTTTTAAGTGACTTTAATTTTACTGCACACTAATTGCACATGAATCGACGTTATTACAGCTGAAACTAAGTAAAATACACATGCATTTGCTTGTTTTCAGTAATTGTAACATTCTTTCACACTAATTGCACAAAAATCTACGTTATTACAGCTGAAACTAAGTAAAATACACATGCATTTGCTTGTTTTCAGTGATATTAACATTACTGCTCACTAATTGCACATAAATCACGTTATTACAGTTGAAACAAAGCAAAATACACATGCATTTGCTTGTTTTCAGTGCCATTAAAATTCATTCACACTAATTGCACATGAATCTACGTTATTACAGCTGCAACTAAGTAAAATACGCACGCATTTGCTTGTTTTCAGTGATATTAACATTCATTCACACTAATTGGACATGAATCCACGTTATTACAGCTGAAACTAAGTAAAATACAAATGCATTTGCTTGTTTTCAGTGATATTAACATTCATTCACACTAATTGCACATGAATCTGCGTTATTACAGCTGAAACCAAGTAAAATACAAATGCATTTGCTTGTTTTCATTGATATTAACATTCATTCACACTAATTGCACAAGAATTTACGTCATTTTAGCTGCAACTAAGTAAAATTCGTATGCATTTGCTTGTTTTCAGTGATATTAAAATTCATTCACACTAATTGCACATGAATCTACGTTATTACAGCTGCAACTAACTAAATTACACATGCATTTGCTTGTTTTCAGTGATATTAACATTCATTCACACTAATTCACATGAATCCACGTTATTACAGCTGAAACTAAGTAAAATACAGATGCATTTGCTTGTTTTCAGTGATATTAACATTACTGCACACTAATTGCACATGAATCCACGTTATTACAGCTGAAACCAAGTAAAATACACATGCATTTGCTTGTTTTCATTGATATTAACATTCATTCACACTAATTGCACATGAATCTACGTTATTACAGCTGCAACTAAGTGAATTACACATGCATTTGCTTGTTTTCAGTGATATTAACATTCATTCACACTAATTGGACATGAATCCACGTTATTACAGCTGAAACTAAGTAAAATACAAGTGCATTTGCTTGTTTTCAGTAACATTAACATTTATTCGCACTAATTGGACATGAATCCACGTTATTACAGCTGAAACTAAGTAAAATACACATGCATTTGCTTGTTTTCAGTGATCTAAACACTCATTCACACTAATTGCACATGAATTCACTTTATTACAACCGAAACTAAGTAAAAGACAATTGCATTTGCTTGTTTTCAATTATATTAACACTCATTCACACTAATTGCACATGAATTCAGGGTATTACACCTGAAACTAAGTAAAATACACATGCATTTGCTTTGTTTTCAGTAATTGGAACATTACCGCACACTAATTGCACTTTAATCGACGTTATTACAGCTTCAACTAAGTAAATTACACATGCATTTGCTTGTTTTCAGTGATATTAACATTGATTCACACTAATTGCACATGAATCCACGTTATTACAGCTGAAACTAAGTAAAATACACATGCATTTGCTTGTTTTCAGTGATATTAACATTACTGCACACTAATTGCATTTGAATCTACGTTATTACAGCTGCACCTAAGTAGATTACACATGCATTTGCTTGTTTTCAGTGACATTAATATTGATTCACAGTATTTGCACATGAATCCACGTTATTACAGCTGAAACTAATTAAAATACACATGCATTTGCTTGTTTTCAGTGACATTAACATTACTGCACACTAATTGCACATGAATCCACGGTATTACAGTTGAAACTAAGTAAAATACATATGCATTTACTTGTTTTAAGTGACTTTAATTTTACTGCACACTAATTGCACATGAATCGACGTTATTACAGCTGAAACTAAGTAAAATACACATGCATTTGCTTGTTTTCAGTAATTGTAACATTCATTCACACTAATTGCACAAAAATCTACGTTATTACAGCTGAAACTAAGTAAAATACACATGCATTTGCTTGTTTTTAGTGATATTAACATTACTGCTCACTAATTGCACATAAATCCACGTTATTACAGTTGAAACTAAGCAAAATACACATGCATTTGCTTGTTTTCAGTGCCATTAAAATTCATTGACACTAATTGCACATGAATCTACGTTATTACAGCTGCAACTAAGTAAAATACACACGCATTTGCTTGTTTTCAGTAATTGTAACATTCATTGACACTAATTGCACTTGAATCTACGTTAATACAACTGTAACTAAGTATATTACACATGCATTTGCGTGTTTTCAGTGATATTAACATTACTGCACACTAATTGCACTTGAATCTACGTTATTACAGCTACAACTAAGTAAATTACACATGCATTTGCTTGTTTTCAGTGATATTAAGATTCTTTCACACTAATTGGACATGAATCCACGTTATTACAGCTGAAACTAAGTAAAATACACATGCATTTGCTTGTTTTCAGTGATATTAACATTACTGCACACTAATTGCACTTCAATCTACGTTATTACAGCTGCACCTAAGTAGATTACACATGCATTTGCTTGTTTTCAATGATATTAATATTGATTCACAGTAATTGCACATGAATCCACGTTATTACAGCTGAAACTAAGTAAAATAAAAATGCATTTTTTTGTTTTCAGTGATATTAACATTACTGCACACTAATTGCACATGAATTCACGTTATTACAACTGAAACTAAGTAAAAGACACATGCAATTGCTTGTTTTCAGTGATGTTAACACTGATTCACATTAATTGCACATGAATTCACGTTATTACAACGGAAACTAAGTAAAAGACACATGCATTTGCTTGTTTTCAGTGATATTAACACTCATTCACACTAATTGCACATGAATTCACGTTATTACAACTGAAACTATGTAAAAGTCACATGCATTTGCTTGTTTTCAGTGATATTAACACTCATTCACACTAATTGCACATGAATCCACGCTATTACAGCTGAAACTAAGTAAAATACAGATGCATTTGCTTGTTTTCAGTGATATTAACATTACTGCACACTAATTGCACATGAATCCACGTTATTACAGCTGAAACTAAGTAAAATACACATGCATTTGTATGTTTTTAGTGATATAAACATTCATTCACACTAATTGCACATGAATCTGCGTTATTACAGCTGAAACTAAGTAAAATACACATGCATTTGCTTGTTTTCAGTGATCTAAACACTCATTCACACTAATTGCACATGAATCACTTATTACAACCAAACTAAGTAAAAGACACATGCATTTGCTTGTTTTCAATATATTAACACTCATTCACACTAATTGCACATGAATCAGGTATTACACCTGAAACTAAGTAAAATACACATGCATTTGCTTTGTTTTCAGTAATTGTAACATTACCGCACACTAATTGCACTTGAATCGACGTTATTACAGCTTCAACTAAGTAAATTACACATGCATTTGCTTGTTTTCAGTGATATTAACATTGATTCACACTAATTGCACATGAATCCACGTTATTACAGCTGAAACTAAGTAAAATACACATGCATTTGCTTGTTTTCAGTGATATTAACATTACTGCACACTAATTGCATTTGAATCTACGTTATTACAGCTGCACCTAAGTAGATTACACATGCATTTGCTTGTTTTCAGTGATATTAATATTGATTCACAGTATTTGCACATGAATCCACGTTATTACAGCTGAAACTAATTAAAATACACATGCATTTGCTTGTTTTCAGTGACATTAACATTACTGCACACTAAATGCACATGAATCCACGTATTACAGTTGAAACTAAGTAAAATACATATGCATTTACTTGTTTTAAGTGATTTAATTTACTGCACACTAATTGCACATGAATCGACGTTATTACAGCTGAAACTAAGTAAAATACACATGCATTTGCTTGTTTTCAGTAATTGTAACATTCATTCACACTAATTGCACAAAAATCTACGTTATTACAGCTGAAACTAAGTAAAATACACATGCATTTGCTTGTTTTCAGTGATCTAAACACTCATTCACACTAATTGCACATGAATTCACTTTATTACAACCGAAACTAAGTAAAAGACACATGCATTTGCTTGTTTTCAATTATATTAACACTCATTCACACTAATTGCACATGAATTCAGGGTATTACACCTGAAACTAAGTAAAATACACATGCATTTGCTTTGTTTTCAGTAATTGTAACATTACCGCACACTAATTGCACTTGAATCGACGTTATTACAGCTTCAACTAAGTAAATTACACATGCATTTGCTTGTTTTCAGTGATATTAACATTGATTCACACTAATTGCACATGAATCCACGTTATTACAGCTGAAACTAAGTAAAATACACATGCATTTGCTTGTTTTCAGTGATATTAACATTACTGCACACTAATTGCATTTGAATCTACGTTATTACAGCTGCACCTAAGTAGATTACACATGCATTTGCTTGTTTTCAGTGATATTAATATTGATTCACAGTATTTGCACATGAATCCACGTTATTACAGCTGAAACTAATTAAAATACACATGCATTTGCTTGTTTTCAGTGACATTAACATTACTGCACACTAATTGCACATGAATCCACTGTATTACAGTTGAAACTAAGTAAAATACATATGCATTTACTTGTTTTAAGTGACTTTAATTTTACTGCACACTAATTGCACATGAATCGACGTTATTACAGCTGAAACTAAGTAAAATACACATGCATTTGCTTGTTTTCAGTAATTGTAACATTCATTCACACTAATTGCACAAAAATCTACGTTATTACAGCTGAAACTAAGTAAAATACACATGCATTTGCTTGTTTTCAGTGATATTAACATTACTGCTCACTAATTGCACATAAATCCACGTTATTACAGTTGAAACTAAGCAAAATACACATGCATTTGCTTGTTTTCAGTGCCATTAAAATTCATTCACACTAATTGCACATGAATCTACGTTATTACAGCTGCAACTAAGTAAAATACACACGCATTTGCTTGTTTTCAGTAATTGTAACATTCATTCACACTAATTGCACATGAATGTACGTTATTACAGCTGCAACTATGTAAATTTCACATGCATTTGCTTGTTTTCAGTGATATTAACATTGATTCACACTAATTGCACATGAATCCACGTTATTACAGCTAAAACAAAGTAAAATACAAGTGCATTTGCTTGTTTTCAGTAATATTAACATTACTGCACACTAATTGCACATGAATCCAGGTTATTACAGCTGAAGCTAAATAAAATACACATGCATTTGTTTGTTTCAGTAATTGTAACATTCATTGACACTAATTGCACTTGAATCTACGTTAATACAACTGTAACTAAGTATATTACACATGCATTTGCGTGTTTTCAGTGATATTAACGTTACTGCACACTAATTGCACTTGAATCTACGTTATTACAGCTAAAACTAAGTAAATTACACATGCATTTGCTTGTTTTCAGTGATATTAAGATTCTTTCACACTAATTGGACATGAATCCACGTTATTACAGCTGAAACTAAGTAAAATACACATGCATTTGCTTGTTTTCAGTGATATTAACATTACTGCACACTAATTGCACTTCAATCTACGTTATTACAGCTGCACCTAAGTAGATTACACATGCATTTGCTTGTTTTCAATGATATTAATATTGATTCACAGTAATTGCACATGAATCCACGTTATTACAGTTGAAACTAAGTAAAATACATATGCATTTACTTGTTTTAAGTGACTTTAATTTTACTGCACACTAATTGCACATGAATCGACGTTATTACAGCTGAAACTAAGTAAAATACACATGCATTTGCTTGTTTTCAGTAATTGTAACATTCATTCACACTAATTGCACAAAAATCTACGTTATTACAGCTGAAACTAAGTAAAATACACATGCATTTGCTTGTTTTCAGTGATATTAACATTACTGCTCACTAATTGCACATAAATCCACGTTATTACAGTTGAAACTAAGCAAAATACACATGCATTTGCTTGTTTTCAGTGCCATTAAAATTCATTCACACTAATTGCACATGAATCTACGTTATTACAGCTGCAACTAAGTAAAATACACACGCATTTGCTTGTTTTCAGTAATTGTAACATTCATTCACACTAATTGCACATGAATGTACGTTATTACAGCTGCAACTATGTAAATTTCACATGCATTTGCTTGTTTTCAGTGATATTAACATTGATTCACACTAATGCACATGAATCCACGTTATTACAGCTAAAACAAAGTAAAATACAAGTGCATTTGCTTGTTTTCAGTAATATTAACATTACTGCACACTAATTGCACATGAATCCAGGTTATTACAGCTGAAGCTAAATAAAATACACATGCATTTGTTTGTTTTCAGTAATTGTAACATTCATTGACACTAATTGCACTTGAATCTACGTTAATACAACTGTAACTAAGTATATTACACATGCATTTGCGTGTTTTCAGTGATATTAACGTTACTGCACACTAATTGCACTTGAATCTACGTTATTACAGCTAAAACTAAGTAAATTACACATGCATTTGCTTGTTTTCAGTGATATTAAGATTCTTTCACACTAATTGGACATGAATCCACGTTATTACAGCTGAAACTAAGTAAAATACACATGCATTTGCTTGTTTTCAGTGATATTAACATTACTGCACACTAATTGCACTTCAATCTACGTTATTACAGCTGCACCTAAGTAGATTACACATGCATTTGCTTGTTTTCAATGATATTAATATTGATTCACAGTAATTGCACATGAATCCACGTTATTACAGCTGAAACTAAGTAAAATAAAAATGCATTTTTTTGTTTTCAGTAATTGTAACATTCATTCACACTAATTGCACATGAATCTACGTTATTACAGCTGCAACTAAGTAAATTACACATGCATTACTTGTTTTAATGATTTTAATTTACTGCACACTAATGCACATGAATCGACTTATTACAGCTGAAACTAAGTAAAATACACATGCATTTGCTGTTTTCAGTAATTGTAACATTCATTCACACTAATTGCACAAGAATCTACGTTATTACAGCTGCAACTAAATAAATTACACATGCATTTGCTTGTTTTAGCGATATTAACATTCATTCACACTAATTGCACATGAATCCACGTTATTACAGCTGAAACTAAGTAAAATACACCTGCATTTGCTTGTTTTCAGTGATATTAACATTACTGCTCACTAATTGCACATGAATCCACGTTATTACAGCTGAAACTAAGCAAAATACAAATGCATTTGCTTGTTTTCAGTGCCATTAAAATTCATTCACACTAATTGCACATGAATCTACATTATTACAGCTGCAACTAAGTAAAATTCACACGCATTTGCTTGTTTTCAGTAATTGTAACATTCATTCACACTCATTGCACATGAATCTACGTTATTACAGCTGCAACTAAGTAAATTACACATGCATTTGCTTGTTTTCAGTGATATTAAGATTCTTTCACACTAATTGCACATGAATCCAGGTTATTACAGCTGAAGCTAAATAAAATACACATGTATTTGTTTGTTTTCAGTAATTGTAACATTCATTGACACTAATTGCACTTGAATCTACGTTATTACAACTGTAACTAAGTATATTACACATGCATTTGCGTGTTTTCAGTGATATTAACATTACTGCACACTAATTGCACTTGAATCTACGTTATTACAGCTACAACTAAGTAAATTACACATGCATTTGCTTGTTTTCAGTGATATTAAGATTCTTTCACACTAATTGGACATGAATCCACGTTATTACAGCTGAAACTAAGTAAAATACACATGCATTTGCTTGTTTTCAGTGATATTAACATTACTGCACACTAATTGCACTTCAATCTAGGTTATTACAGCTGCACCTAAGTAGATTACACATGCATTTGCTTGTTTTCAATGATATTAATATTGATTCACAGTAATTGCACATGAATCCACGTTATTACAGCTGAAACTAAGTAAAATAAAAATGCATTTTCTTGTTTTCAGTAATTGTAACATTCATTCACACTAATTGCACATGAATCTACGTTATTACAGCTGCAACTAAGTAAGTTACACATGCATTTACTTGTTTTAAGTGATTTTAATTTTACTGCACACTAATTGCACATGAATCGACGTTATTACAGCTGCAACTAAGTAAATTACACATGCATTTGCTTGTTTTCAGTGATATTAATATTCATTCACACTAATTGGACATGAATCCACGTTATTACAGCTGAAACTAAGTAAAATAGAGATGCATTTGCTTGTTTTCAGTGATATTAACATTACTGCACACTAATTGCACATGAATCCAGGTTATTACAGCTGAAACTAAGTAAAATACACATGCATTTGCTTGTTTTCAGTAATTGTAACATTCATTCACACTAATTGCACAAGAATCTACGTTATTACAGCTGCAACTATGTAAATTACACATGCATTTGCTTGTTTTCGGTGATATTAACATTGATTCACACTAATTGCACATGAATCCACGTTATTACAGCTGAAACAAAGTAAATACAAGTGCATTTGCTTGTTTTCAGTGACATTAACATTACTGCACACTAATACACATGAATCCACGGTATTACAGCTGCAGCTAAGTAAATTACACATGCATTGCTTGTTTTCCAGTGATATTAAGATTCATTCACACTAATTTGACATGAATCCACGTTATTGCAGCTGAAAATAAGTAACATACACACGCATTTGCTTGTTTTCAGTAATATTAACATTACTGCACACTAATTGCACATGAATCCAGGTTATTACAGCTGAAGCTAAATAAAATACACATGCATTTGTTGTTTTCAGTAATTGTAACATTCATTCACACTAATTGCACATGAATCTACGCTATTTACAGCTGCAACTAAGTAAGTTACACATGCATTTACTTTTTTAATGATTTAATTACTGCACACTAATTGCACATGAATCGACGTTATTACACTGCAATAAGTAAATACACATGCATTTGCTTGTTTTCATGATATTAAACATCATTCACACTAATTGACATGAATCCACGTTATTACAGCTGAAACTAAGTAAAATAAAGATGCATTTGCTGTTTTTCACTGATATTAACATTACTGCACACTAATTGCACATGAATCCAGTTATTAACTGAAACTAAGTAAAATACACATGCATTTGTTTGTTTTCAGTAATTGTAACATTCATTCACACTAATTGCACTGAATGTACGTTATTACAGCTGCAACTAAGTAAAATTACACATGCATTTGCTTGTTTTCAGTGATATTAACATTCGTTCACACTAATTGCACATGAATCCACGTTATTACAGCTGAAAATAAGTAATACACATGCATTTGCTTGTTTTCAGTGAATATTAACATTACTGCACACTAATTGCACATGAATCCAGTTAACAGCTGAAGCTAAATAAAATACACATGCATTTGCTTGTTTTCAGTAATTGTAACATTCATTCACACTAATTGCCACTGAATCTACGTTATTACAACTGAACTAAGTATATTACACATGCATTTGCGTGTTTCAGTGATATTAACATTACTGCACACTAATTGCACTGAATCTACGTTATTACAGCTAACAACTAAGTAAATACACATGCATTTG
>RQOL01000145.1:0-26802 GCA_013076295.1 Sanderia malayensis
ACAAGAAAAAGTGGGAAGTGATCGAAAGTGGAAGCCACCAAAGTGCGAGGTCATCAAAAGTGGGAAGTCATCAAAATTGGTAATCATCAAAAGTGGGAAGTAAAGAAAAAGTGGGAAGTCATGAAAGTGGGAAGTCATCAAATGTGGGAAGTGAAGAAAAAATGGGAAGTTAAGGGAATGGGGAAGCGATCAAAAGTTGAAAATCATCAAAAGTGGAAGTCATGAAAAGCGGAAATCATCAAAGTGGGAAATCAAGCAAAAGTGAGAAGTCATTAAAACTGGCAGTCTCAAAAAGATAGGAAGTAATGAAAAAGTGGGAAATGAAGAAAAAGCGGGAACTCGTGAAAAGTGGGAAGTCACAAAAAACTTGGATTTCAAGAAAAAATCGGAAGTCATCAAAAGTTGGAAGTCGTTAAAGTGGGCAGCGAAGGAAACATGGGAAGCCAATAATAAGTGGGAAGTAATCAAAAGTTGGAAGTCATCAAACGTGGGAAGTCACCAAAAGTGGGAGGTCATCAAAATTGGGAAGTCATCAAACGTGGGCAGTCAAGAGAAGATGGGAAGTAAAAAAAAGTAGAAAGTCAAGAAAAAGTGGGATGTCAAGAAAAGTGGGAAAACAAGCAAAGGTGGCAAGGCATTAAAACTGGGCAGTCAAGAGAAGATGGGAAGTAAAGAGAAAGTGGGAAGACAAGAAAAGTGGAAGTCATCAAAGTGGGAAGTCAGAAAGTTGGGAAGTCATCAAAAGTGGGGTCATGAAAAGGGAAGTCATCAAAAGTGGGAAGTCAAGTGGGAATCACCAAAATAGGATAAGAAAAAGTGGGAAGTCATTAAAAGTTGGCAGTCTTAAAAGTGGGAAAAAGAAAAAAGTGGGAAGTGATCGAAAGTGGAAGTCAGCAAAAGTGGGAGGTCATCAAAAGTGGGAAGTCATCAAAATTGGTAATCATGAAAAGTGGGAAGTCATCAAATGTGGGAAGTGGAGAAAAAATGGGAAGTTAAGAAGAAGTGGGAAGCCATCAAAACTGGGCAGTCATAAGAAGATGAGAAGTAAAGAAAAAGTGGAAAGTCAAGAAAAAGTGGGAAGTCATTAAAAGTGGGAAGTCGCCGAAAACTTTGGAAGTTACCAAAGTTTGAAGTCACCTAACGTGGACGTCATGAAAAGTGGGAAGTCATGAAAAGTGGGAAGTCATCCAAAATGGGAAAACAAGAAAAAGTGGGAAGTCATCTAAAGTGGGAAGTCACCGAAAGTTGGAAGTTATCAAAAGTGGGAAGTCATGAAAAGTGGGAAGTCATCAAATGTGGGAAGTCAAGTGGGAAGTCACCAAAAATAGGATTTTAAAAAAAAGTGGGAAGTCATCAAAAGTTGGAATTCTTTAAAGTGGGAAAACAAGAAAAAGTGGGAAGTCATCGAAAGTGGAAGTCACCAAAAGTGCGAGGTCATCAAAAGTGGGAAGTCATCAAAATTGGTAATCATCAAAAGTGGGAAGTAAAGAAAAAGTGGAAAGTCATGAAAAGAGGGAAGTCATCAAATGTGGGAAGTGAAGAAAAAATGGGAAGTTAAGAAGAAGTGGGAAGCGATCAAAAGTTGAAAATCATCAAAAGTGGGAAGTCATGAAAAGCGGGAAATCATCAAAAGTGGGAAATCAAGCAAAAGTGGGAAGTCATTAAAACTGGGCAGTCTTAAAAAGATAGGAAGTAATGAAAAAGTGGGAAGTGATCGAAAGTGGAAGTCAGCAAAAGTGGGAGGTCATCAAAAGTGGGAAGTCATCAAAATTGGTAATCATGAAAGTGGAAGTCATCAAATGTGGGAAGTGGAGAAAAAATGGGAAGTTAAGAAGAAGTGGGAAGCCATCAAAACTGGGCAGTCATAAGAGGATGAGAAGTAAAGAAAAAGTGGAAAGTCAAGAAAAAGTGGGAAGTCATTAAAAGTGGGAAGTCGCCGAAAGTGGGAAGTCATTAAAAGTGGGAAATCAAGAAAAAGTGGGAAGTCCTTAAAAGTGGGCAATGAAGAAAAAATTGGAAGTTAAGAAAAAGTGGGAAGTGAGGAAAACTTTGGAAGTTACCAAAGTTTGAAGTCACCTAACGTGGACGTCATGAAAAGTGGGAAGTCATGAAAAGTGGCAAGTCATCCAAGATGGGAAAACAAGAAAAAGTGGGAAGTCAGCTAAAGTGGGAAGTCACCGAAAGTTGGAAGTTATCAAAAGTGGGAAGTCATGAAAAGTGGGAAGTCATCAAATGTGGGAAGTCAAGTGGGAAGTCACCAAAAATGGGATTTTAAAAAAAAGTGGGAAGTCAGCAAAAGTTGGAATTCATTAAGGTGGGAAAACAAGAAAAAGTGGGAAGTGATCGAAAGTGGAAGTCAGCAAAAGTGGGAGGTCATCAAAAGTGGGAAGTCATCAAAATTGGTAACATGAAAAGTGGGAAGTCATCAAATGTGGGAAGTGGAGAAAAAATGGGAAGTTAAGAAGAAGTGGGAAGCCATCAAAACTGGGCAGTCATAAGAAGATGAGAAGTAAAGAAAAAGTGGAAAGTCAAGAAAAAGTGGGAAGTCATTAAAAGTGGGAAGTTGCCGAAAGTGGGAAGTCATCAAAAGTGGGAAATCAAGAAAAAGTGGGAAGTCCTTAAAAGTGGGCAATGAAGATAAAAATTGGAAGTCAAGAAAAAGTGGGAATTGGAGAAAACTTTGGAACTTACCAAAGTTTGAAGTCACCTAACATGGAAGTCCTCAAAATTGGGAGGTCATGAAAAGTGGGAGGTCATCAAAAGTGGGAAAAGAAAACAAAGTGGGAAGTCATCAAAAGTGGGAAGTCACCGAAAGTTGGAGGTAATTAAAAGTGGCAAGTCATTAAAATTGGTAATAATCAAAAATGCAAAATGAAGAAAAAGTGGGAAGTCTTTAAAAGTAGGCAGTGAAGAAAAAATGGGAAGTCAAGACAAAGGGGGAGTGAGGAAATCTTTGGAAGTTACCAAAGTTTGAAGTCACCTAACGTGGAAGTCATCAAAAGTGGGAAGTCAGGAAAAGTGGGAAGTCATCAAAACTGGGAAAACAAGAAAAAGTGGGAAGTCATCTAAAGTGGAAGTCACCTAAAATGGGAAGTTATCAAAAGTGGGAAGTCATCAAAAGGGGGTCATGAAAAGTGGGAAGTCATCAAATGTGGGAAGTCAAGTGGGAAGTCACCAAAAATAGGATTTTAAGAAAAAGTGGGAAGTCATCAAAAGTTGGAATTCTTTAAAGTGGGAAAACAAGAAAAAGTGGGAAGTGATCGAAAGTGGAAGTCACCAAAAGTGCGAGGTCATCAAAAGTGGGAAGTCATCAAAATTGGTAATCATCAAAAGTGGGAAGTCATCAAATGTGGGAAGTGGAGAAAAAATGGGAAGTTAAGAATAAGTGGGAAGCCATCAAAACTGGGCAGTCATAAGAAGATGAGAAGTAAAGAAAAAGTGGAAAGTCAAGAAAAAGTGGGAAGTCATTAAAAGTGGGAAGTCGCCGAAAGTGGGAAGTCATCAAAAGTGTGAAATCAAGAAAAAGTGGGAAGTCCTTAAAAGTGGGCAATGAAGAAAAATTGGAAGTCAAGAAAAAGTGGGAATTGGAGAAAACTTTGGAACTTACCAAAGTTTGAAGTCACCTAACATGGAAGTCCTCAAAAATGGGAGGTCATCAAAAGTGGGAGGTCATCAAAAGTGGGAAAACAAAAAAAAGTGGGAAGTCATCAAAAGTGGGAAGTCACCGAAAGTTGGAGGTCATCAAAAGTGGCAAGTCATTAAAATTGGTAATAATCAAAAATGCAAAATGAAGAAAAAGTGGGAAGTCTTTAAAAGTAGGCAGTGAAGAAAAAATGGGAAGTCAAGACAAAGGGGGAAGTGAGGAAATCTTTGAAAGTTACCAAAGTTTGAAGTCACCTAACGTGGAAGTCATCAAAAGTGGGAAGTCATGAAAAGTGGGAAGTTATCAAAACTGGGAAAACAAGAAAAAGTGGGAAGTCATCTAAAGTGGAAGTCACCGAAAGTGGGAAGTTATCAAAAGTGGGAAGTCATCAAAAGTGGGGGGTCATGAAAAGTGGGAAGTCAACAAATGTGGGAAGTCAAGTGGGAAGTCACCTAAAATAGGATTTTAAGAAAAAGTGGGAAGTCATAAAAAGTTGGAATTCTTTAAAGTGGGAAAACAAGAAAAAGTGGGAAGTGATCGAAAGTGGAAGTCACCAAAAGTGCGAGGTCATCAAAAGTGGGAAGTCATCAAAATTGGTAATCATCAAAAGTGGGAAGTAAAGAAAAAGTGGGAAGTCATGAAAAGTGGGAAGTCATCAAATGTGGGAAGTGAAGAAAAAATGGGAAGTTAAGGTGAAGTGGGAAGCGATCAAAAGTTGAAAATCATCAAAAGTGGGAAGTCATGAAAAGCGGGAAATCATCAAAAGTGGGAAATCAAGCAAAAGTGAGAAGTCATTAAAACTGGGCAGTCTTAAAAAGATAGGAAGTAATGAAAAAGTGGGAAATGAAGAAAAAGCGGGAACTCGTGAAAAGTGGGAAGTCACAAAAAACTTGGATTTCAAGAAAAAGTCGGAAGTCATCAAAAGTTGGAAGTCGTTAAAGTGGGCAGCGAAGGAAACATGGGAAGCCAATAATAAGTGGGAAGTAATCAAAAGTTGGAAGTCATCAAACGTGGGAAGTCACCAAAAGTGGGAGGTCATCAAAATTGGGAAGTCATCAAACGTGGGCAGTCAGAGAAGATGGGAAGTAAAAAAAAGTAGAAAGTCAAGAAAAAGTGGGATGTCAAGAAAAGTGGGAAAACAAGCAAAGTGGGAAGGCATTAAAACTGGGCAGTCAAGAGAAGATGGGAAGTAAAGAGAAAGTGGGAAAACAAGAAAAAGTGGAAGTCATCTAAAGTGGGAAGTCACCGAAAGTTGGAAGTCATCAAAAGTGGGGGGTCATGAAAAGTGGGAAGTCATCAAATGTGGGAAGTCAAGTGGGAAGTCACCAAAAATAGGATTTTAAGAAAAAGTGGGAAGTCATCAAAAGTTGGAATTCTTTAAAGTGGGAAAACAAGAAAAAGTGGGAAGTGATCAAAAGTGGAAGTCACCAAAAGTGCGAGGTCATCAAAAGTGGAAGTCATCAAAATTGGTAATCATCAAAAGTGGGAAGTAAAGAAAAAGTGGGAAGTCATGAAAAGTGGGAAGTCATCAAATGTGGGAAGTGAAGAAAAATGGGAAGTTAAGGTGAAGTGGGAAGCGATCAAAAGTTGAAAATCATCAAAAGTGGGAAGTCATGAAAAGCGGGAAATCATCAAAAGTGGGAAATCAAGCAAAAGTGAGAAGTCATTAAAACTGGGCAGTCTTAAAAAGATAGGAAGTAATGAAAAAGTGGGAAATGAAGAAAAAGCGGGAACTCGTGAAAAGTGGGAAGTCACAAAAAACTTGGATTTCAAGAAAAAGTCGGAAGTCATCAAAAGTTGGAAGTCGTTAAAGTGGGCAGCGAAGGAAACATGGGAAGCCAATAATAAGTGGGAAGTAGTCAAAAGTTGGAAGTCATCAAACGTGGGAAGTCACCAAAAGTGGGAGGTCATCAAAATTGGGAAGTCATCAAACGTGGGCAGTCAAGAGAAGATGGGAAGTAAAAAAAGTAGAAAGTCAAGAAAGAGTGGGATGTCAAGAAAAGTGGGAAAACAAGCAAAGGTGGCAAGGCATTAAAACTGGGCAGTCAAGAGAAGATGGGAAGTAAAGAGAAAGTGGGAAAACAAGAAAAAGTGGGAAGTGATCGAAAGTGGAAGTCACCAAAAGTGCGAGGTCATCAAAAGTGGGAAGTCATCAAAATTGGTAATCATCAAAAGTGGGAAGTCATCAAATGTGGGAGGTGGAGAAAAAATGGGAAGTTAAGAAGAAGTGGGAAGCCATCAAAACTGGGCAGTCATAAGAAGATGAGAAGTAAAGAAAAAGTGGAAAGTCAAGAAAAGTGGGAAGTCATTAAAAGTGGGAAGTCGCCGAAAGTGGGAAGTCATCAAAAGTGTGAAATCAAAAAAAAGTGGGAAGTCCTTAAAAGTGGGCAATGAAGAAAAAATTGGAAGTCAAGAAAAAGTGGGAATTGGGGAAAACTTTGGAACTTACCAAAGTTTGAAGTCACCTAACATGGAAGTCCTCAAAAATGGGAGGTCATGAAAAGGGGAGGTCATCAAAAGTGGGAAAACAAAAAAAAGTGGGAAGTCATCAAAAGTGGAAGTCACCGAAAGTTGGAGGTCATCAAAAGTGGCAAGTCATTAAAATTGGTAATAATCAAAAAATGCAAAATGAAGAAAAAGTGGGAAGTCTTTAAAAGTAGGCAGTGAAGAAAAAATGGGAAGTCAAGACAAAGGGGAAGTGAGGAAATCTTTGGAAGTTACCAAAGTTTGAAGTCACCTAACGGGAAGTCATCAAAAGTGGGAAGTCAGGAAAAGTGGGAAGTCATCAAAACTGGGAAAACAAGAAAAAGTGGAAGTCATCTAAAGTGGAAGTCCCTGAAAGTGGGAAGTTATGAAAAGTGGGAAGTCATCAAAGGTGGGGGGTCATGAAAAGTGGGAAGTCATCAAATGTGGAAGTCAAGTGGGAAGTCACCAAAAATAGGATTTTAAGAAAAAGTGGGAAGTCATCAAAAGTTGGAATTCTTTAAAGTGGGAAAACAAGAAAAAGTGGGAAGTGATCGAAAGTGGAAGTCACCAAAAGTGCGAGGTCATCAAAAGTGGGAAGTCATCAAAATTGGTAATCATCAAAAATGGGAAGTAAAAAAAGTGGGAAGTCATGAAAAGTGGGAAGTCACCGAAAGTTGGAAGTCATCAAAAGTGGGGGTCATGAAAAGTGGGAAGTCATCAAATGTGGAGGTCAAGTGGGAAGTCACCAAAAATAGGATTTAAGAAAAAAGTGGGAATCATCAAAAGTTGGAATTCTTTAAAGTGGGAAAACAAGAAAAAGTGGGAAGTGATCGAAAGTGGAAGTCACCAAAAGTGCGAGGTCATCAAAAGTGGGAAGTCATCAAAATTGGTAATCATCAAAAGTGGGAAGTCATCAAATGTGGGAAGTGGAGAAAAAATGGGAAGTTAAGAATAAGTGGGAAGCCATCAAAACTGGGCAGTCATAAGAAGATGAGAAGTAAGAAAAAGTGGAAAGTCAAGAAAAAGTGGGAAGTCATTAAAAGTGGGAAGTCGCCAAAAGTGGGACGTCATCAAATGTGTGAAATCAAGAAAAAGTGGGAAGTCCTTAAAAGTGGGCCATGAAGAAAAATGGGAAGTCAAGAAAAAGGGAATTGGGAGAAAACTTTGGAACTTACCAAAGTTTGAAGTCACCTAACATGGAAGTCCTCAAAAATGGAGGTCATCAAAAGTGGGAGGTCATCAAAAGTGGGAAAACAAAAAAAAGTGGGAAGTCATCAAAAGTGGGAAGTCACCGAAAGTTGGAGGTCATCAAAAGTGGCAAGTCATTAAAATTGGTAATAATCAAAAATGCAAAATGATGAAAACGTGGGAAGTCTTCAAAGTAGGCAGTGAAGAAAAAAATGGGAAGTCAAGACAAAGGGGGAAGTGAGGAAATCTTTGAAAGTTACCAAAGTTTGAAGTCACCTAACGTGGAAGTCATCAAAAGTGGAAGTCATGAAAAGTGGGAAGTTATCAAAACTGGGAAAACAAGAAAAGTGGGAAGTCATCTAAAGTGGAAGTCACCGAAGGTGGGAACTTATCAAAAGTAGGAAGTCATCAAAAGTGGGGGGTCATGAAATGGGAAGTCAACAAATGTGGGAAGTCAAGTGGGAATCACCTAAAATAGGATTTTAAGAAAAAGTGGGAAGTTCATAAAAAGTTGGAATTCTTAAAGTGGGAAACAAGAAAAAGTGGGAAGTGATCGAAAGTGAAGTCACCAAAAGTGCGAGTCATCAAAGTGGGAAGTCATCAAATTGGTAATCATCAAAAGTGGGAAGTAAAGAAAAGTGGGAAGTCATGAAAAGTGGGAAGTCATCAAATGTGGGAAGTGAAGAAAAAATGGGAAGTTAAGGTGAAGTGGGAAGCGATCAAAAGTTGAAAATCATCAAAAGTGGGAAGTCATGAAAAGCGGAAATCATCAAAAGTGGGAAATCAAGCAAAAGTGAGAAGTCATTAAAACTGGGCAGTCTTAAAAGATAGGAAGTAATGAAAAGTGGGAAATGAAGAAAAAGCGGGAACTCGTGAAAAGTGGAAGTCACAAAAAACTTGGATTTCAAGAAAAAGTCGGAAGTCATCAAAAGTTGGAAGTCGTTAAAGTGGGCAGCGAAGGAAACATGGGAAGCCAATAATAAGTGGGAAGTAATCAAAGTTGGAAGTCATCAAACGTGGAAGTCACCAAAAGTGGGAGGTCATCAAAATTGGGAAGTCATCAAACGTGGGCAGTCAAGAGAAGATGGAAGTAAAAAAAATAGAAAGTCAAGAAAAGTGGGATGTCAAGAAAAGTGGAAAAACAAGCAAAGGTGGGAAGGCATTAAAACTGGGCAGTCAGAGAAGATGGAAGTAAAGAGAAAGTGGGAAACAAGAAAAAGTGGAAGTCATGAAAAGTGGGAAGTCACCGAAAGTTGGAAGTCATCAAAAGTGGGGGTCATGAAAAGTGGGAAGTCATCAAATGTGGGAGGTCAAGTGGAAGTCACCAAAAATAGGATTTTTAAGAAAAGTGGGAAGTCATCAAAAGTTGGAATTCTTTAAAGTGGGAAAACAAGAAAAAGTGGGAAGTGATCGAAAGTGGAAGTCACCAAAAGTGCGAGGTCATCAAAGTGGGAAGTCATCAAAATTGGTAATCATCAAAAGTGGGAAGTCATCAATGTGGGAGGTGGAGAAAAAATGGGATAGTTAAGAGAAGTGGGAAGCCATCAAAACTGGGCAGTCATAAGAAGATGAGAAGTAAAGAAAAAGTGGAAAGTCAAGAAAAAGTGGGAAGTCATTAAAAGTGGAAGTCGCCGAAAGTGGGAAGTCATCAAAATGTGAAATCAAAAAAAAAGTGGGAAGTCCTTAAAAGTGGGCAATGAAGAAAAAATGGAAGTCAAGAAAAAGTGGGAATTGGGAAAACTTTGGAACTTACCAAAGTTTGAAGTCACCTAACATGAAGTCCTCAAAAATGGGAGTCATGAAAAGTGGAGGTCATCAAAAGTGGGAAAACAAAAAAAAGTGGGAAGTCATCAAAAAGTGGGAAGTCACCGAAGTTGGAGGTCATCAAAAGTGGCAAGTCATTAAAATTGGTAATAATCAAAAATGCAAAATGAAGAAAAAGTGGAAGTCTTTAAAAGTAGGCAGTGAAGAAAAAATGGGAAGTCAAGACAAAGGGGGAAGTGAGGAAATCTTTGGAAGTTACCAAAGTTTGAAGTCACCTAACGTGGAAGTCATCAAAAGTGGGAAGTCAGGAAAAGTGGGAAGTCATCAAAACTGGGAAACAAGAAAAGTGGGAAGTCATCTAAAGTGGAAGTCCCTGAAAGTGGGAAGTTATCAAAGTGGGAAGTCATCAAAGGTGGGGGGTCATGAAAAGTGGGAAGTCATCAAATGTGGAAGTCAAGTGGGAAGTCACCAAAAATAGGATTTTAAGAAAAAGTGGGAAGTCATCAAAGTTGGAATTCTTTAAAGTGGGAAACAAAAAAAAGTGGGAAGTGATCGAAAGTGGAAGTCACCAAATGCGAGGTCATCAAAAGTGGGAATCATCAAAATTGGTAATCATCAAAATGGGAAGTAAGAAAAGTGGGAATCATGAAAAGTGGGAAGTCACCGAAAGTTGGAAGTCATCAAAAGTGGGGGGTCATGAAAAGTGGGAAGTCATCAAATGTGGGAGGTCAAGTGGGAAGTCACCAAAAATAGGATTTTAAGAAAAAGTGGGAGTCATCAAAAGTTGGAATTCTTTAAAGTGGGAAACAAGAAAATGGAAGTGATCGAAAGTGGAAGTCATCAAAAGTGGAAGTCATGAAAAGTGGGAAGTCATCAAAACTGGGAAAACAAGAAAAAGTGGGAAGTCATCTAAAGTGGAAGTCACAGAAAGTGGGAAGTTATCAAAAGTGGGAAGTCATCCAAAGTGGGGGTCGTGAAAAGTGGGAAGTCATCAAATGTGGAAGTCAAGTGGGAAGTCACCAAAAATAGGATTTTAAGAAAACGTGGGAAGTCATCAAAAGTTGTTATTCTTTAAAGTGGGAAAACAAGAAAAAGTGGGAAGTGATCGAAAGTGGAAGTCACCAAAAGTGCGAGGTCATCAAAAGTGGGAAGTCATCAAAATTGGTAATCATCAAAGTGGGAAGTAAAGAAAAAGTGGGAAGTCATGAAAAGTGGAAAGTCATCAAATTTGGAAGTGAAGAAAAGATGGGAAGTTAAGAAGAAGTGGGAAGCGATCAAAAGTTGAAAATCATCAAAAGTGGGAAGTCATGAAAAGCGGGAAATCATCAAAAGTGGGAAATCAAGCAAAAGTGGGAAGTCATTAAAACTGGCAGTCCTAAAAAGATAGGAAGTAATGAAAAAGTGGGAAATGAAGAAAAGCGGGAACTCGTGAAAAGTGGGAAGTCACAAAAACTTGGATTTCAAGAAAAAGTCGGAAGTCATCAAAAGTTGGAAGTCGTTAAAGTGGGCAGCGAAGGAAAAATGGGAAGCCAATAATAAGTGGGAAGTCATCAAAAGTTGGAAGTCATCAAACGTGGGAAGTCACCAAAAGTGGGAGGTCATCAAAAGTGGGAAGTCATCAAAAGTGGGCAGTCAGGAGAAGATGGGAAGTAAAAAAAAGTAGAAAGTCAAGAAAAGTGGGATGTCAAGAAAAGTGGGAAAACAAGCAAAAGTGGCAAGGCATTAAAACTGGGCAGCCATAAGAAGATGAGAAGTAAAGAAAAGTGGAAAGTCAAGAAAAAGTGGGAAGTCATTAAAAGTGGGAAGTCGCCGAAAGTGGGAAGTCACCGAAAGTTGGAGGTCATCAAAAGTGGCAAGTCATTAAATTGGTAAAATAAATCAAAAATGCAAAATGAAGAAAAAGTGGGAAGTCTTTAAAGTAGGCAGTGAAGAAAAAATGGGAAGTCAAGACAAAGGGGGAAGTGAGGAAATCTTTGGAAGTTACCAAAGTTTGAAGTCACCTAACGTGGAAGTCATCAAAAGTGGGAAGTCAGGAAAAGTGGGAAGTCATTAAAACTGGGAAAACAAGAAAAAGTGGGAAGTCATCTAAAGTGGAAGTCCCTGAAAGTGGGAAGTTATCAAAAGTGGGAAGTCATCAAAAGTGGGGGTCATGAAAAGTGGGAAGTCATCAAATGTGGGAAGTCAAGTGGGAAGTCACCAAAAATAGGATTTTAAGAAAAAGTGGGAAGTCATCAAAAGTTGGAATTCTTTAAAGTGGGAAAACAAGAAAAAGTGGGAAGTGATCGAAAGTGGAAGTCACCAAAAGTGCGAGGTCATCAAAAGTGGGAAGTCATCAAAATTGGTAATCATCAAAAGTGGGAAGTAAAGAAAAAGTGGGAAGTCATGAAAAGTGGGAAGTCACCGAAAGATGGAAGTCATCAAAAGTGGGGGGTCATGAAAAGTGGGAAGTCATTAAATGTGGGAGGTCAAGTGGGAAGTCACCAAAAATAGGATTTTAAGAAAAGTGGGAAGTCATCAAAAGTTGGAATTCTTTAAAGTGGGAAAACAAGAAAAGTGGGAAGTGATCGAAAGTGGAAGTCACCAAAAGTGCGAGGTCATCAAAAGTGGGAAGCCATCAAAATTGGTAATCATCAAAAGTGGGAAGTCATCAATGTGGGAAGTGGAGAAAAAATGGGAAGTTAAGAAGAAGTGGGAAGCCATCAAAACTGGGCAGTCATAAGAAGATGAGAAGTAAAGAAAAAGTGGAAAGTCAAGAAAAAGTGGGAAGTCATTAAAAGTGGGAAGTCGCCGAAAGTGGGAAGTCATCTAAAGTGTGAAATCAAGAAAAAGTGGGAAGTCCTTAAAAGTGGGCAATGAAGAAAAAATTAGAAGTCAAGAAAAAGTGAGAATTGGAGAAAACTATGCAACTTACCAAAGTTTGAAGTCACCTAACATGGAAGTCCTCAAAAATGGGAGGTCATGAAAAGTGGAGGTCATCAAAGTGGGAAAACAAAAAAAGTGGGAAGTCATCAAAAGTGGGAAGTCATCGAAAGTTGGAGGTCATCAAAGTGGCAAGTCATTAAAATTGGTAATAATCAAAAATGCAAAATGAAGAAAAAGTGGGAAGTCTTTAAAGTAGGCAGTGAAGAAAAAATGGGAAGTCAAGACAAAGGGGGAAGTGAGGAAATCTTTGAAAGTTACCAAAGTTTGAAGTCACCTAAAGTGGAAGTCATCAAAAGTGGGAAGTCATGAAAAGTGGGAAGTCATCAAAACTGGGAAAACAAGAAAAAGTGGGAAGTCATCTAAAGTGGAAGACACAGAAAGTGGGAAGTTATCAAAAGTGGGAAGTCATCCAAAGTGGGGGGTCGTGAAAAGTGGTAAGTCATCAAATGTGGGAAGTCAAGTGGGAAGTCACCAAAAATAGGATTTTAAGAAAACGTGGGAAGTCATCAAAAGTTGTTATTCTTTAAAGTGGGAAAACAAGAAAAAGTGGGAAGTGATCGAAAGTGGAAGTCACCAAAAGTGCGAGGTCATCAAAGTGGGAAGTCATCAAAATTGGTAATCATCAAAAGTGGGAAGTAAAGAAAAAGTGGGAAGTCATGAAAAGTGGAAAGTCATCAAATTTTGGAAGTGAAGAAAAGATGGGAAGTTAAGAAGAAGTGGGAAGCGATCAAAAGTTGAAAATCATCAAAAGTGGGAAGTCATGAAAAGCGGGAAATCATCAAAGTGGGAAATCAAGCAAAAGTGGGAAGTCATTAAAACTGGGCAGTCCTAAAAAGATAGGAAGTAATGAAAAAGTGGGAAATGAAGAAAAAGCGGGAACTCGTGAAAAGTGGGAAGTCACAAAAACTTGGATTTCAAGAAAAAGTCGGAAGTCATCAAAAGTTGGAAGTCGTTAAAGTGGGCAGCGAAGGAAAATGGGAAGCCAATAATAGGTGGGAAGTCATCAAAAGTTGGAAGTCATCAAACGTGGGAAGTCACCAAAAGTGGGAGGTCATCAAAAGTGGGAAGTCATCAAAAGTGGGCAGTCAGGAGAAGATGGGAAGTAAAAAAAAGTAGAAAGTCAAGAAAAAGTGGGATGTCAAGAAAGTGGGAAAACAAGCAAAGTGGCAAGGCATTAAAACTGGGCAGCCATAAGAAGATGAGAAGTAAAGAAAAAGTGGAAAGTCAAGAAAAAGTGGGAAGTCATTAAAGTGGGAAGTCGCCGAAAGTGGGAAGTCATCAAAAGTGGGAAATCAAGAAAAAGTGGGAAGTCCTTAAAAGTGGGCAATGAAGAAAAAATTGGAAGTCAAGAAAAAGTGGGAATTGGAGAAAACTTTGAAACTTGCCAAATTTTGAAGTCACCTAACATGGAAGTCCTCAAAAATGGGAGGTCATGAAAAGTGGGAGGTCATCAAAAGTGGGAAAACAAGAAAACGTGGGAAGTCGTCAAAAGTGGGAAGTCACTGAAAGTGGGAGGTCATGAGAGGTGGGAAGTCATCAAATGTGGGAAGTCAAGAAAAAGTGGGCAGTGAGGAAAAAGTGGGAAATCAAGCAAAAGTGGCAAGTCATTAAAACTGGGCAGTCAAGAGAAGGTGGGAAGTAAAGAAACAGTGGGAAGTGAAGAAAAAGTGGGAGCTCATGAATTTGGGAACCACCAAAAATGGGATTCAAGAAAAAGTTTGAAGTCACCAAAATTGGGAATCATCAAAAGTGGGAAATAAAGATAAAGTGGGAAATCAAGCAAAAGTGGGAAGTCATTAAAACTGGGCAGTCTTAAAAAGATAGGAAGTAATGAAAAAGTGGGAAGTGAAGAAAAAGCAGGAACTCGTGAAAAGTGGGAAGTCACAAAAAACTTGGATTTCAAGAAAAAGTCGGAAGTCATCAAAAGTTGGAAGTCGTTAAAGTGGGCAGCGAAGAAAAAATGGGAAGCCAATAATAAGTAGGAAGTCATCAAAAGTTGGAAGTCATCAAACGTGGGAAGTCACCAAAAGTGGGAGGTCATCAAAAGTGGGAAGTCATCAAAAGTGGGCAGTCAAGAGAAGATGGGAAGTAAAAAAAGTAGAAAGTCAAGAAAAAGTGGGATGTCAAGAAAAGTGGGAAAACAAGCAAAAGTGGCAAGGCATTAAAACTGGGCAGTCAAGAGAAGATGGGAAGTAAACAGAAAGTGGAAAAACAAGAAAAAGTGGGAAGTCATCTAAAGTGGGAAGTCATCGAAAGCTGGAAGTTATCAAAAGTGGGAAGTCATGAAAAGTGGGAAGTCATCAAATGTGGGAAGTCAAGTGGGAAGTCACCAAAAATGGGATTTTAAAAAAAAGTGGGAAGTCAGCAAAAGTTGGAATTCATTAAAGTGGCAAAACAAGAAAAAGTGGGAAGTGATCGAAAGTGGAAGTCAGCAAAAGTGGGAGGTCATCAAATGTGGGAAGTCATCAAAATTGGTAATCATGAAAAGTGGGAAGTCATCAATAGTGGGAAGTGGAGAAAAAATGGGAAGTTAGGAAGAAGTGGGAAGCCATCAAAACTGGGCAGTCATAAGAAGATGAGAAGTAAAGAATAAGTGGAAAGTCAAAAAAAAGTGGGAAGTCATTAAAAGTGGGAAGTCGCCGAAAGTGGGAAGTCATCAAAAGTGGGAAATCAAGAAAAAGTGGGAAGTCCTTAAAAGTGGGCAATAAAGAAAAATTGGAAGTCAAGAAAAAGTGGGAATTGGAGAAAACTTTGGAACTTACCAAAGCTTGAAGTCACCTAACATGGAAGTCCTCAAAAATGGGAGGTCATGAAAAGTGGGAGGTCATCAAAAGTGGGAAAACAGAAAACGTGGGAAGTCGTCAAAAGTGGGAAGTCACTGAAAGTGGGAGGTCATGAAAAGTGGGAAGTCATCAAATGTGGGAAGTCAAGAAAAAGTGGGCAGTGAGGAAAAAGTGGGAAATCAAGCAAAAGTGGCAAGTAATTAAAACTGGGCAGTCAAGAGAAGGTGGGAAGTAAAGAAACAGTGGGAAGTGAAGAAAAAGTGGGAGCTCATGAAAAGTGGGAACCACCAAAAATGGGATTTCAAGAAAAAGTTTGAAGTCACCAAAATTGGGAATCATCAAAAGTGGGAAATAAAGATAAAGTGGAAAATCAAGCAAAAGTGGGAAGTCATTAAAACTGGGGCAGTCTTAAAAAGAGAGAAAGTAATGAAAAAGTGGGAAGTAAAGAAAAAGCAGGAACTCGTGAAAAGTGGGAAGTCACAAAAAACTTGGATTTCAAGAAAAAATCGGAAGTCATCAAAAGTTGGAAGTCGTTAAAGTTGGCAGCGAAGAAAAAATGGGAAGCCAATAATAAGTGGGAAGTCATCAAAAGTTGGAAGTCATCAAACGTGGGAAGTCACCAAAAGTGGGAGGTCATCAAAAGTGGGAAGTCATCAAAAGTGGGCAGTCAAGAGAAGATGGGAAGTAAAAAAAGTAGAAAGTCAAGAAAAGTGGGATGTCAAGAAAGTGGGAAAACAGCAAAAGTGGCAAGGCATTAAAACTGGGCAGTCAAGAGAAGATGGGAAGTAAAGAGAAAGTGGGAAAAGAAGAAGAAGTGGGAATTCATGAAACGTCGGAAGTCACCAAAAATGGGGTTTCAGGAAAAAGTGGGAAGTCATCAAAAGTTGGAATTCATTAAAGTGGGAAAACAAGAAAAAAGGGAAGTGATCGAAAGTGGAAGTCACCAAAAGTGGGAGGTCATGAAAAGTGGGAAGTCATCAAAATTGGTAATCATCAAAAGTGGGAAGTAAAGAAAAAGTGGGAAGTCATGAAAAGTGGGAAGTCATCAAATGTGGGAAGTGAACAAAAAATGGGAAGTTAAGAAGAAGTGGGAAGCCATCAAAACTGGGCAGTCATAAGAAGATGAGAAGTAAAGAAAAAGTGGAAAGTCAAGAAAAAGTGGGAAGTGGAGAAAACTTTGGAACTTACAAAAGTTTGAAGTCACCTAACGTGGAAGACATCAAAAGTTGGAATTCATGAAAAGTGGGAAGTCATCAAAAGTGGGAATTCATTAAAGTGGGAAAACAAGAAAAAGTGGGAAGTCATCGAAAGTGGGAAGTCACCAAAAGTGGGAGGTCTTCAAAAATGGCAAGTTATCAAAATTGGTAATAATCAAAAGTGGGAAGTAAAGAAAAAGTGGGAATCAAGCAAAAGTGGGAAGTCATTAAAACATGGCAATCAAGAGAAGATGGGAAGTAAAGAAAAAGTGGGAAGTGAAGGAGAAGTGGCAATTCATGAAACGTTGGAAGTCACTAAAAATGGGATTTCAGGAAAAAGTGGGAAGTCATGAAAAGTTGGAATTCATTAAAGTGGGAAAACAAGAAAAAGTGGGAAGTCATCGAAAGTGGGAAGTCACCAAAAGTGGGAGGTTATAAAAAGTGGCAAGTGATCCAAATTGGTTATAATGAAAAGTGGGAAGTAAAGAAAAAGTGGGAAATCATCAAAAGTGGGAAGTCAAGAAAAAGTGGGAAGAGAAGGAAAAGTGGGAAATCAAGCAAAAGTGGGAAGTCATTAAAACTGGGCAGTCAAGAGAAGATGGGAAGTAAAGAAAAAATGGGAAGTGAAGAAAATATGGGAACTCACGAAAAGTGGGAAGTCACAAAAAATGGGATTTCAAGAAAAAGTGGGAAGTCATCAAAAGTTGGAAGTCATTAAAGTGGACGGTGAAGAAAAAATGGGAAGCCAAGAATTAGTGGGAAGTCATCAAAAGTTGGAAGTCATCAGACGTGGGAAGTCACCAAAAGTGGGAAGTCATCAAATGTGGGAAGTGACGAAAAAATTGGAAGTAAGGAAGAAGTGGAAAGCCATCAAAAGTTGAAAATCATCAAAAGTGGGAGGTCAAGAAAAAGTGGGAAGTCAAGAAAAAGTGGGAAATCAAAAAAAGAGGAAAGTCATTAAAACTGGGCAGTCAAGAGAAGGTGGGAAGTAAAGAAACAGTGGGAAGTGAAGAAAAAGTGGGAGCTCATGAAAAGTGGGGACCACCAAAAATGGGATTTCAAGAAAAAGTTTGAAGTCACCAAAATTGGGAATCATCAAAAGTGGGAAATAAAGATAAAGTGGAAAGTGAAGGAAAAGTGGGAAGTCATCAAAAGTGGGAAATCAGGAAAAAGTGGGAAGTGAAGAAAAAGTGGGAAATCAAGAAAATGTGGGAAGTCACTAAGACTGGGCAGTCAAGAGAAGATGAGAAGTAAAGAAAAAGTGGGAAGTGAAGGAGAAGTGGCAATTCATGAAACGTTGGAAGTCACCAAAAATGGGATTTCAGGAAAAAGTGGGAAGTCATGAAAAGTTGGAATTCATTAAAGTGGGAAAACAAGAAAAAGTGGGAAGTCATCAAAAGTGGAAAGTCACCGAAAGTTGGAGGTCATCAAAAGTGGCAAGTCATTAAAATTGGTAATAATCAAAAATGCAAAATGAAGAAAAAGTGGGAAGTCTTTAAAAGTAGGCAGTGAAGAAAAAATGGGAAGTCAAGACAAAGGGGGAGGTGAGGAAATCTTTGAAAGTTACCAAAGTTTGAAGTCACCTAACGTGGAAGTCATCAAAAGTGGGAAGTCATGAAAAGTGGGAAGTTATCAAAACTGGGAAAACAAGAAAAAGTGGGAAGTCATCTAAAGTGGAAGTCACCGAAAGTGGGAAGTTATCAAAAGTGGGAAGTCATCAAAAGTGGGGGGTCATCAAAAGTGGGAAGTAAAGAAAAAGTGGGAAGTCATGAAAAGTGGGAAGTCACCAAATGTGGGAAGTGAAGAAAAAATGGGAAGTTAAGGTGAAGTGGGAAGCGATCAAAAGTTGAAAATCATCAAAAGTGGGAAGTCATGAAAAGCGGGAAATCATCAAAAGTGGGAAATCAAGCAAAAGTGAGAAGTCATTAAAACTGGGCAGTCTTAAAAAGATAGGAAGTAATGAAAAAGTGGGAAATGAAGAAAAAGCGGGAACTCGTGAAAAGTGGGAAGTCATAAAAAACTTGGATTTCAAGAAAAAGTCGGAAGTCATCAAAAGTTGGAAGTCGTTAAAGTGGGCAGCGAAGGAAACATGGGAAGCCAATAATAAGTGGGAAGTAATCAAAAGTTGGAAGTCACCAAAAGTGGGAGGTCTTCAAAAATGGCAAGTTATCAAAATTGGTAATCATCAAAAGTGGGAAGTAAAGAAAAAGTGGGAAGTCATGAAAAGTGGGAAGTCATCAAATGTGGGAAGTGAACAAAAAATGGGAAGTTAAGAAGAAGTGGGAAGCCATCAAAACTGGGCAGTCATAAGAAGATGAGAAGTAAAGAAAAAGTGGAAAGTCAAGAAAAAGTGGGAAGTGGAGAAAACTTTGGAACTTACAAAAGTTTGAAGTCACCTAACGTGGAAGACATCAAAAGTTGGAATTCATGAAAAGTGGGAAGTCATCAAAAGTGGGAATTCATTAAAGTGGGAAAACAAGAAAAAGTGGGAAGTCATCGAAAGTGGGAAGTCACCAAAAGTGGGAGGTCTTCAAAAATGGCAAGTTATCAAAATTGGTAATAATCAAAAGTGGGAAGTAAAGAAAAAGTGGGAAATCAAGCAAAAGTGGGAAGTCATTAAAACATGGCAATCAAGAGAAGATGGGAAGTAAAGAAAAAGTGGGAAGTGAAGGAGAAGTGGCAATTCATGAAACGTTGGAAGTCACTAAAAATGGGATTTCAGGAAAAAGTGGGAAGTCATGAAAAGTTGGAATTCATTAAAGTGGGAAAACAAGAAAAAGTGGGAAGTCATCGAAAGTGGGAAGTCACCAAAAGTGGGAGGTTATAAAAAGTGGCAAGTGATCCAAATTGGTTATAATGAAAGTGGGAAGTAAAGAAAAAGTGGGAAATCATCAAAAGTGGGAAGTCAAGAAAAAGTGGGAAGAGAAGGAAAAGTGGGAAATCAAGCAAAAGTGGGAAGTCATTAAAACTGGGCAGTCAAGAGAAGATGGGAAGTAAAGAAAAAATGGGAAGTGAAGAAAATATGGGAACTCACGAAAAGTGGGAAGTCACAAAAAATGGGATTTCAAGAAAAGTGGGAAGTCATCAAAGTTGGAAGTCATTAAAGTGGACGGTGAAGAAAAAATGGGAAGCCAAGAATTAGTGAGAAGTCATCAAAAGTTGGAAGTCATCAGACGTGGGAAGTCACCAAAAGTGGGAAGTCATCAAATGTGGGAAGTGACGAAAAAATTGGAAGTAAGGAAGAAGTGGAAAGCCATCAAAAGTTGAAAATCATCAAAAGTGGGAGGTCAAGAAAAAGTGGGAAGTGAAGAAAAAGTGGGAAATCAAAAAAAGAGGAAAGTCATTAAAACTGGGCAGTCAAGAGAAGGTGGGAAGTAAAGAAACAGTGGGAAGTGAAGAAAAAGTGGGAGCTCATGAAAAGTGGGGACCACCAAAAATGGGATTTCAAGAAAAAGTTTGAAGTCACCAAAATTGGGAATCATCAAAAGTGGGAAATAAAGATAAAGTGGAAAGTGAAGGAAAAGTGGGAAGTCATCAAAAGTGGGAAGTCAGGAAAAAGTGGGAAGTGAAGAAAAAGTGGGAAATCAAGAAAATGTGGGAAGTCACTAAGACTGGGCAGTCAAGAGAAGATGAGAAGTAAAGAAAAAGTGGGAAGTGAAGGAGAAGTGGCAATTCATGAAACGTTGGAAGTCACCAAAAATGGGATTTCAGGAAAAAGTGGGAAGTCATGAAAAGTTGGAATTCATTAAAGTGGGAAAACAAGAAAAAGTGGGAAGTCATCAAAAGTGGAAAGTCACCGAAAGTTGGAGGTCATCAAAAGTGGCAAGTCATTAAAATTGGTAATAATCAAAAATGCAAAATGAAGAAAAGTGGGAAGTCTTTAAAAGTAGGCAGTGAAGAAAAATGGGAAGTCAAGACAAAGGGGGAGGTGAAGAAATCTTTGAAAGTTACCAAAGTTTGAAGTCACCTAACGTGGAAGTCATCAAAAGTGGGAAGTCATGAAAAGTGGGAAGTTATCAAAACTGGGAAAACAAGAAAAAGTGGGAAGTCATCTAAAGTGGAAGTCACGAAAGTGGGAAGTTATCAAAAGTGGGAAGTCATCAAAAGTGGGGGTCATCAAAAGTGGGAAGTAAAGAAAAAGTGGGAAGTCATGAAAAGTGGGAAGTCACCAAATGTGGGAAGTGAAGAAAAAATGGGAAGTTAAGGTGAAGTGGGAAGCGATCAAAAGTTGAAAATCATCAAAAGTGGAAGTCATGAAAGCGGGAAATCATCAAAAGTGGGAAATCAAGCAAAAGTGAGAAGTCATTAAAACTGGGCAGTCTTAAAAGATAGGAAGTAATGAAAAAGTGGGAAATGAAGAAAAAGCGGGAACTCGTGAAAAGTGGGAAGTCATAAAAAACTTGGATTTCAAGAAAAAGTCGGAAGTCATCAAAAGTTGGAAGTCGTTAAAGTGGGCAGCGAAGGAAACATGGGAAGCCAATAATAAGTGGGAAGTAATCAAAAGTTGGAAGTCATCAACGTGGAAGTCACCAAAAGTGGGAGGTCATCAAATTGGGAAGTCATCAAACGTGGGCAGTCAAGAGAAGATGGGAAGTAAAAAAAGTAGAAAGTCAAGAAAAAGTGGGATGTCAAGAAAAGTGGGAAAACAAGCAAAGGTGGCAAGGCATTAAACTGGGCAGTCAAGAGAAGATGGGAAGTAAAGAGAAGTGGGAAGACAAGAAAAAGTGGAAGTCATCTAAAGTGGGAAGTCACCGAAAGTTGGAAGTCATCAAAAGTGGGGGTCATGAAAAGTGGGAAGTCATCAAATGTGGGAAGTCAAGTGGGAAGTCACCAAAAATAGGATTTTAAGAAAAGTGGGAAGTCATCAAAGTTGGAATTCTTTAAAGTGGGAAAACAAGAAAAAGTGGGAAGTGATCGAAAGTGGAAGTCACCAAAGTGCGAGGTCATCAAAAGTGGGAAGTCATCAAATTGGTAATCATCAAAAGTGGGAAGTCATCAAATGTGGGAGGTGGAGAAAAAATGGGAAGTTAAGAAGAAGTGGGAAGCCATCAAAACTGGGCAGTCATAAGAAGATGAGAAGTAAAGAAAAGTGGAAAGTCAAGAAAAAGTGGGAAGTCATTAAAAGTGGGAAGTCGCCGAAAGTGGGAAGTCATCAAAAGTGTGAAATCAAAAAAAAGTGGGAAGTCCTTAAAAGTGGGCAATGAAGAAAAATTGGAAGTCAAGAAAAGTGGGAATTGGAGAAAACTTTGGAACTTACCAAAGTTTGAAGTCACCTAACATGGAAGTCCTCAAAATGGGAGGTCATGAAAAGTGGGAGTCATCAAAAGTGGGAAAACAAAAAAAAGTGGGAAGTCATCAAAAGTGGGAAGTCACCGAAAATTGGAGGTCATCAAAAGTGGCAAGTCATTAAAATTGGTAATAATCAAAAATGCAAAATGAAGAAAAGTGGGAAGTCTTTAAAAGTTGGAATTCTTTAAAGTGGGAAACAAGAAAAAGTGGGAAGTGATCGAAAGTGGAAGTCACCAAAAGTGCGAGGTCATCAAAAGTGGGAAGTCATCAAAATTGGTAATTATCAAAAGTGGGAAGTAAAGAAAAGTGGAAGTCATCAAATGTGGGAAGTGACGAAAAAATTGGAAGTAAGGAAGAAGTGGAAAGCCATCAAAGTTGAAAATCATCAAAAGTGGGAGGTCAAGAAAAAGTGGGAAGTGAAGAAAAAGTGGGAAATCAAAAAAAGGAATATCATTAAAACTGGGCAGTCAAGAGAAGGTGGAAGTAAAGAAACAGTGGGAAGTGAAGAAAAGTGGGAGCTCATGAAAAGTGGGGACCACCAGAAATGGATTTCAAGAAAAAGTTGAAGTCACCAAAATTGGGAATCATCAAAAGTGGGAAATAAAGATAAAGTGGAAAGTGAAGGAAAGTGGGAAGTCATCAAAGTGGGAAGTCAGGAAAAAGTGGGAAGTGAAGAAAAAGTGGGAAATCAAGAAAATGTGGAAGTCACTAAGACTGGGCAGTCAAGAGAAGATGAGAAGTAAAGAAAAAGTGGGAAGTGAAGGAGAAGTGGCAATTCATGAAACGTTGGAAGTCACCAAAAATGGGATTTCAGGAAAAAGTGGGAAGTCATGAAAAGTTGGAATTCATTAAAGTGGGTAAACAAGAAAAAGTGGGAAGTCATCAAAAGTGGAAAGTCACCGAAAGTTGGAGGTCATCAAAAGTGGCAAGTCATTAAAATTGGTAATAATCAAAAATGCAAAATGAAGAAAGTGGGAAGTCTTTAAAAGTAGGCAGTGAAGAAAAAATGGGAAGTCAAGACAAAGGGGAGTGAGGAAATCTTTGAAAGTTACCAAAGTTTGAAGTCACCTAACGTGGAGTCATCAAAAGTGGGAAGTCATGAAAAGTGGGAAGTTATCAAAACTGGGAAAACAAGAAAAAGTGGGAAGTCATCTAAAGTGGAAGTCACCGAAAGTGGGAAGTTATCAAAAGTGGGAAGTCATCAAAAGTGGGGGGTCATCAAAAGTGGGAAGTAAAGAAAAAGTGGAAGTCATGAAAGTGGGAAGTCACCAAATGTGGGAAGTAAGAAAAAATGGGAAGTTAAGGTGAAGTGGGAAGCGATCAAAAGTTGAAAATCATCAAAAGTGGAAGTCATGAAAAGCGGGAAATCATCAAAAGTGGGAAATCAAGCAAAAGTGAGAAGTCATTAAAACTGGGCAGTCTTAAAAAGATAGAAGTAATGAAAAAGTGGGAAATGAAGAAAAGCGGGAACTCGTGAAAAGTGGGAAGTCATAAAAAACTTGGATTCAAGAAAAGTCGGAAGTCATCAAAAGTTGGAAGTCGTTAAAGTGGGCAGCGAAGGAAACATGGAAGCCAATAATAATGGGAAGTAATCAAAAGTTGAAGTCATCAAACGTGGAAGTCACCAAAAGTGGGAGGTCATCAAAATTGGGAAGTCATCAAACGTGGGCAGTCAAGAGAAGATGGGAAGTAAAAAAAAGTAGAAAGTCAAAAAAAGTGGATGTCAAGAAAAGTGGGAAACAAGCAAAGGTGGCAAGGCATTAAAACTGGGCAGTCAAGAGAAGATGGAAGTAAAGAAAAGTGGGAAGACAAGAAAAAGTGGAAGTCATCTAAAGTGGGAAGTCACCGAAAGTTGGAAGTCATCAAAAGTGGGGGGTCATGAAAAGTGGGAAGTCATCAAATGTGGGAATCAAGTGGGAAGTCACCAAAAATTAGGATTTAAGAAAAAGTGGGAAGTCATCAAAAATTGGAATTCTTTAAATGGGAAAACAAGAAAAAGTGGGAAGTGATCGAAATGGAAGTCACCAAAAGTGCGAGGTCATCAAAAGTGGGAAGTCATCAAAATTGGTAATCATCAAAAGTGGAAGTCATCAAATGTGGAGGTGGAAAAAAATGGAAGTTAAGAAGAAGTGGAAGCCATCAAAACTGGGCAGTCATAAGAAGATGAGAAGTAAAGAAAAAGTGGAAAGTCAAGAAAAAGTGGGAAGTCATTAAAAGTGGGAAGTCGCCGAAAGTGGAAGTCATCAAAAGTGTGAAATCAAAAAAAAGTGGGAAGTCCTTAAAAGTGGGCAATGAAGAAAAATTGGAAGTCAAGAAAAAGTGGGAATTGGAGAAAACTTTGGAACTTACCAAAGTTTGAAGTCACCTAACATGGAAGTCCTCAAAAATGGGAGGTCATGAAAAGTGGGAGGTCATCAAAAGTGGGAAAACAAAAAAAAGTGGGAAGTCATCAAAAGTGGGAAGTCACCGAAAATTGGAGGTCATCAAAAAGTGGCAAGTCATTAAAATTGGTAATAATCAAAAATGCAAAATGAAGAAAAAGTGGGAAGTCTTTAAAAGTTGGAATTCTTTAAAGTGGGAAAACAAGAAAAAGTGGGAAGTGATCGAAAGTGGAAGTCACCAAAAGTGCGAGGTCATCAAAAGTGGGAAGTCATCAAAATTGGTAATTATCAAAAGTGGGAAGTAAAGAAAAAGTGGGAAGTCATGAAAAGTGGGAAGTCGTCAAATGTGGGAAGTGAAGAATAATTGGGAAGTTAAAAGAAGTGGGAAGCGATCAAAAGTTGAAAATCATCAAAAGTGGGAAGTCATGAAAAGCGGGAAATCATCAAAAGTGG
The DNA here is from genome assembly GCA_013076295.1 of Sanderia malayensis. Classification (NCBI taxonomy): domain Eukaryota; kingdom Metazoa; phylum Cnidaria; class Scyphozoa; order Semaeostomeae; family Pelagiidae; genus Sanderia; species Sanderia malayensis. The sequence continues at coordinate 24,086 of RQOL01000145.1, forward strand.
GAAATCAAGCAAAAGTGGGAAGTCATTAAAACTGGGCAGTCTTAAAAAGATAGAAAGTAATGAAAAAGTGGGAAGTGATCGAAAGTGGAAGTCAGCAAAAGTGGGAGGTCATCAAAAGTGGGAAGTCATCAAAATTGGTAATCATGAAAAGTGGGAAGTCATCAAATGTGGGAAGTGGAGAAAAAATGGGAAGTTAAGAAGAAGTGGGAAGCCATCAAAACTGGGCAGTCATAGAAGATGAGAAGTAAAGAAAAAGTGGAAAGTCAAGAAAAAGTGGGAAGTCATTAAAAGTGGGAAGTCGCCGAAAACTTTGGAAGTTACCAAAGTTTGAAGTCACCTAACGTGGACGTCATGAAAAGTGGGAAGTCATGAAAAGTGGGAAGTCATCCAAAATGGGAAAACAAGAAAAAGTGGGAAGTCATCTAAAGTGGGAAGTCACCGAAAGTTGGAAGTTATCAAAAGTGGGAAGTCATGAAAAGTGGGAAGTCATCAAATGTGGGAAGTCAAGTGGGAAGTCACCAAAATAGGATTTTAAAAAAAGTGGGAAGTCATCAAAAGTTGGAATTCTTTAAAGTGGGAAAACAAGAAAAAGTGGGAAGTCATCGAAAGTGGAAGTCACCAAAAGTGCGAGGTCATCAAAAGTGGGAAGTCATCAAAATTGGTAATCATCAAAAGTGGGAAGTAAAGAAAAAGTGGAAAGTCATGAAAAGAGGGAAGTCATCAAATGTGGGAAGTGAAGAAAAAATGGGAAGTTAAGAAGAAGTGGGAAGCGATCAAAAGTTGAAAATCATCAAAAGTGGGAAGTCATGAAAAGCGGGAAATCATCAAAAGTGGGAAATCAAGCAAAAGTGGGAAGTCATTAAAACTGGGCAGTCTTAAAAGATAGGAAGTAATGAAAAAGTGGGAAGTGATCGAAAGTGGAAGTCAGCAAAAGTGGGAGGTCATCAAAAGTGGGAAGTCATCAAAATTGGTAATCATGAAAAGTGGGAAGTCATCAAATGTGGGAAGTGGAGAAAAAATGGGAAGTTAAGAAGAAGTGGGAAGCCATCAAAACTGGGCAGTCATAAGAGGATGAGAAGTAAAGAAAAAGTGGAAAGTCAAGAAAAAGTGGGAAGTCATTAAAAGTGGGAAGTCGCCGAAAGTGGGAAGTCATTAAAAGTGGGAAATCAAGAAAAAGTGGGAAGTCCTTAAAAGTGGGCAATGAAGAAAAAATTGGAAGTTAAGAAAAAGTGGGAAGTGAGGAAAACTTTGGAAGTTACCAAAGTTTGAAGTCACCTAACGTGGACGTCATGAAAAGTGGGAAGTCATGAAAAGTGGCAAGTCATCCAAGATGGGAAAACAAGAAAAAGTGGGAAGTCAGCTAAAGTGGGAAGTCACCGAAAGTTGGAAGTTATCAAAAGTGGGAAGTCATGAAAAGTGGGAAGTCATCAAATGTGGGAAGTCAAGTGGGAAGTCACCAAAAATGGATTTTAAAAAAAAGTGGGAAGTCAGCAAAAGTTGGAATTCATTAAGGTGGGAAAACAAGAAAAAGTGGGAAGTGATCGAAAGTGGAAGTCAGCAAAAGTGGGAGGTCATCAAAAGTGGGAAGTCATCAAAATTGGTAATCATGAAAAGTGGGAAGTCATCAAATGTGGGAAGTGGAGAAAAAATGGGAAGTTAAGAAGAAGTGGGAAGCCATCAAAACTGGGCAGTCATAAGAAGATGAGAAGTAAAGAAAAAGTGGAAAGTCAAGAAAAAGTGGGAAGTCATTAAAAGTGGGAAGTTGCCGAAAGTGGGAAGTCATCAAAAGTGGAAATCAAGAAAAGTGGGAAGTCCTTAAAAGTGGGCAATGAAGATAAAAATTGGAAGTCAAGAAAAAGTGGGAATTGGAGAAAACTTTGGAACTTACCAAAGTTTGAAGTCACCTAACATGGAAGTCCTCAAATTGGGAGGTCATGAAAAGTGGGAGGTCATCAAAAGTGGGGAAAAGAAAACAAAGTGAAGTCATCAAAAGTGGGAAGTACCGAAAGTTGGAGGTAATTAAAAGTGGCAAGTCATTAAAATTGGTAATAATCAAAAATGCAAAATGAAGAAAAAGTGGGAAGTCTTTAAAAGTAGGCAGTGAAGAAAAAATGGGAAGTCAAGACAAAGGGGGGAGTGAGGAAATCTTTGGAAGTTACCAAAGTTTGAAGTCACCTAACGTGGAAGTCATCAAAAGTGGGAAGTCAGGAAAAGTGGGAAGTCATCAAAACTGGGAAAACAAGAAAAAGTGGGAAGTCATCTAAAGTGGAAGTCACCTAAAATGGGAAGTTATCAAAAGTGGGAAGTCATCAAAAGTGGGGGGTCATGAAAAGTGGGAAGTCATCAAATGTGGGAAGTCAAGTGGGAAGTCACCAAAAATAGGATTTTAAGAAAAAGTGGGAAGTCATCAAAAGTTGGAATTCTTTAAAGTGGGAAAACAAGAAAAGTGGGAAGTGATCGAAAGTGGAAGTCACCAAAAGTGCGAGGTCATCAAAAGTGGGAAGTCATCAAAATTGGTAATCATCAAAAGTGGGAAGTCATCAAATGTGGGAAGTGGAGAAAAAATGGGAAGTTAAGAATAAGTGGGAAGCCATCAAAACTGGGCAGTCATAAGAAGATGAGAAGTAAAGAAAAAGTGGAAAGTCAAGAAAAAGTGGGAAGTCATTAAAAGTGGGAAGTCGCCGAAAGTGGGAAGTCATCAAAAGTGTGAAATCAAG
>RQOL01000146.1:0-14147 GCA_013076295.1 Sanderia malayensis
AGTCCTGAGCAATTTCACGAACCAACCTTTGGAATGGCAATTTTCTGATGAGCAACTCCGTAGACTTCTGGTAGCGACGAATTTCTCTCAGTGCAACTGTACCTGGCCTGTAACGATGAGGCTTCTTGACACCACCAGTGGCAGGGGCGCTCTTTCTTGCTGCCTTGGTTGCCAACTGTTTGCGAGGTGCTTTACCTCCAGTAGACTTACGAGCAGTTTGCTTGGTTCTTGCCATTGTTGAATACGATCACAAAATCAGCGAGTAACTAGATGAGAACTTCTTCTTGCTTGCCGCGATAAATGCAGAGAATGAATAATTTTGAAATTAGGCGGGCTGGCTTTCACATAACACACCACAGCACAATACGCACACGTGACAAGCTCCGAACAATGATGCACGCACAATTGATTGGCTAACGATTTCTTATTTCGATCCTGCCCGAAATTTGTCACTAACTGTGCGCTTCAACTACTATATTTTAGCAAGTTACTTTGAAACTGACACTGTTAGGTATCAAAACCCGGCTTTCTCGTGATTCTATTATGCCTATGCTTTGAATAATTGCCATGCTTGCGCCTTCTAAACCGAAATAGTTGATTATTGTACGTTTTTCTGCATGCTTCGAAGAGAATATTCACGTTAAACAGTAAATAATGCTTGTTGCTGAAAATTTCAATGCAACAACTGTGCCTGGTTGGTCAGAAAATCACAGGGTTAAGGCTAGAAACGCATTTAAACTGGTTATGGGCACAATGTTGGAGGAAATTACGAAGAAATGGAGATATTGAAGCACAACGAGTTTGTGCGCGCAGTTTGAAATGTTGTTTTGAAAACACGTGGTGCTCTCCTTAGACGTTCGCTCATATGGGGTATATGAGACAAACGGGTTGTTTGTTGGCGCTCACAACATATCAATTTGCTGTTCTGTGAAGCATTGATTTCGTGATTTAGCTATTCTTCGAAAATGTCTGGACGTGGAAAAGGTGGTAAAGGATTGGGAAAGGGAGGTGCCAAGCGTCATCGCAAGATCCTCAGAGACAATATCCAAGGAATCACCAAGCCTGCAATTCGCCGACTTGCTCGTCGTGGTGGAGTGAAGAGGATCTCGGGCCTAATCTATGAAGAGACCCGTGGTGTGCTTAAGGTATTCTTAGAGAATGTTATTCGTGATGCTGTAACATACACTGAGCATGCCAAACGCAAGACTGTCACAGCCATGGACGTCGTCTACGCCTGAAAAGACAAGGCAGAACCCTGTATGGTTTCGGAGGTTAAGCAGTTATCAACAAGACACCTCAATTACAAAACAGCTTTTTTCAAAGCTACCAAATCTACCAATTGAATCATCTTGTTTTGGTGTGTGCAACGCTTATTGTTACTCAACTCAAATATAGAGTCATGTCTCTAATCTAATGACCGGACTGTATCTGCATTTCTGCTACACCCTGCACTTGGCCATGGCGAGGCTTAGCAATGTCCGATTCGTTAATGACGGGATGCTTGCCATGCACCTCTGCTGATCAAATGAAATCACACGGGCTGCATAGCTTCCCTTCTCAGATGCCAATTGATATTTCGATAAGATATCAATTGCAAACCAACAGTTAGCACCTCATAGGATATCGATAGTAAGTAGAAAATTGCCCTTCACAAGTAAGATAAGATATAAACTAAAGCAATACAGAAGCCTTTTACCCCACACATGGCAGGGCCTAAGAAGACCTAGACGATCAGTGACAGCTGCACGGGTTAAATAATCGGTGGATGTGGTGGTTTTGAAAAAAACCGTTTGATTGTAAAGTGCAGCAAGCACACTTAGGCCTTTGCCTTGACTGCTTTCTGTTCTGTCTTCTTTGGCAAGAGTACGGCCTGAATGTTTGGCAATACACCACCTTGAGCAATAGTGACACCGGACAGCAGCTTGTTCAATTCCTCGTCATTGCGGATGGCAAGTTGTAAATGTCTCGGAATGATCCTTGTCTTCTTGTTGTCTCTTGCTGCATTGCCAGCCAGTTCCAAGATCTCAGCAGACAAATACTCGAGAACTGCTGCCAGGTAGACTGGAGCGCCAGATCCGACTCTCTCGGCATAGTTTCCCTTCCTCAAAAGTCTGTGAATACGTCCCACTGGAAATTGAAGTCCAGCTCTGGATGTTCTAGACCTCGCCTTGGCCTTAGCTTTTCCTCCTTTACCACGTCCAGACATGTTGATTGTTGAATTTAGTTCGATCGATCGACAAAGATGCGAATAGATGAGAGTCGTTGAAAACGAATTGTAATTGTGAAGTTATGGCGCCAGTGTCAAGGTGTTTGTAAATGAGGCTGGCTCGAAAAGCACCAATCATGGCGAGCTTCTTTGTCCACTCGCAACATTTCGATCTCCAACGTGTCATGTGATATAAAGAAGGCGTGTGGAGTGCATGGATCAATCCAATTCTTATTGCTTTGCGATTATCGATTTACTGTTCGAATCGTCGTACTAAACTCATCTTCAAAATCAACATGTCTGACGCACCAAAAGGAGGAAAGCAGGCACCAAAGGTCGCCAAGAAGGGCGAGAAGAAGGCTGGTGTTGGCAAGAAAGGAGGAAAGGCACCCGGAGACAAGAAGAGAACGAAAAGACGAAAGGAGAGTTACTCCATCTACATCTACAAAGTCTTGAAGCAAGTTCATCCCGACACCGGTATTTCAAGTAAGGCTATGAGTATTATGAACTCATTTGTCAATGACATCTTTGAAAGGATTGCACAGGAAGCATCTCGTCTTGCTCACTACAACAAGAGAGCAACGATTACATCTCGTGAAATTCAAACTGCTGTCAGACTCTTGCTGCCTGGTGAATTGGCAAAACACGCCGTCAGTGAAGGTACCAAAGCCGTCACCAAGTACACAAGCAGCAAGTAGAAAGTGTAATCTCTTGCCTGCAAATCAAAACAAAACAGCTTTTTTCAAAGCTACCACATATACCGATTATATGTAGCCCGTTGTCACACTCAAAACGCTGTTTACAACAACGTCGTTTTTGCTGAGCTTCGGTTGGCGCCATTTTTCTCCTTCAACGTCTTTTGTGCTTTGATGATAATTTGGCCAGTCGAAACGGTGTACGAATCTTGTAAACAGATTCATTTATGAATTGGCATGTGTGAAATATTAATTTTCTTCATGAATAGCCACGTACATTTTCTCAAGGAAAGCTGTCCACTTGTTTATCTTGTTGTGTTTAGGCCAGCCCATTCCTTGAAATCAGTCAACATAAGCTATTGCATATGTGAATATTCAATCCATATCATGGCGGTGTTTATGGGGACGACGGACATATTAACTTGTGTAATATGGTGCGATTAGGCAGGGGAGAGAAAAGAATGTCAAGCAAAGCAGTAAAGCAGTAAGAGGGATACGGATCTCATCTCATGGAAGCCTTGTGTGTATGGGAGTGCGCGCGTTTCTCTGTGTGTGATGTGGGGAAGGGAGGTCACTTCGACCAAGCAAGACAGACCCAAACCAAACCAACTACCATGAGTTGACAAGCATGGCTTTTCCCCGACCTTACCAATATTCGTGAGTTCTGTGCAGAATGAATAATGTCAATGCTATCCTGGTAACAACTCTACCTACTGCCTCCGATCCGAGTAGTCAATTAACTGAAACTCGTTCACTCATACGAAGAAAGCATGGCGCGAATGCTTGTGCTTTTGCCATACGTTTCTCCTCCTTTCTTTGCCTAGCCTAAATGCAGACACAAAAACAAATGTATATATACGAAAGTGTCCTTCCTTGGCTACAATATTAATGCCTTTGGTAAATAGAGGGTTCAACGTTTACAAAGTAATTTGGAATTTTCTCTGATTTTCCAAGCCACATCGTGAGCATGTGTTAAAATTTGGGCCATTATTGATAAAGACAACTTCTGCACATGACTGAATGTGCTTGGAAATGTCTGTCTACGTACTTAGTTTTCAATGACAATTGGCCTGCAAGCAGAAACTGTCAATAGCCAGAGCAATGGGCGATTTTACATCGACAACAAACACAACCTCGATCGCCATTTTCGAAATGCACAGGAAAGCCCCGTGTCACGTGGCCCACTGTGCTGGGCGCGTAAAACAAACGTTCATCAACGATTTCGGACAAGAGAAGTGAATTATTTTGAATGTTCTACTCGCTTGTGGACTTCTATCGATAATCGATAAACGTTTTATCCTACTTCAACTACTCGTAAACAACTCGACAATAGCGTAATATCATGGAGGCAGCAAAGAAGAAGACAACAGCAGCTAAGAAGCCAGCACAACATCCAGCCTACAAGGAAATGGTGGTCGAGGCCCTTCGGAGTTTACACGAGCGCAATGGCTCGTCACGACAAAAGATCAGTCAGTATTTGGTGCAGAACTTCAAGTGCTCTGACGATGCTGTCAAGAGACATCTGAAGCTGGCTCTCAAGAAGATGTTAATGGACGGTGCTATCATTCAGAGCAAAGGGGTTGGTGCTTCTGGCTCATTCAAACTTGCAGCCAAGAAGCCTGCTGCTAAGCCAGTCAAGAAAGCAGCCACAAAGAAGCCTGCCCCTGCCAAGAAAGCAGTTGCCAAGAAGCCAGCAGCAAAGCCAAAGGCAGCTGCCAAGTCACCAAAAAAGCCCAAATCTAAAGTAGCCAAGAAGCCAAAAGCAGTGAAGAAGTCACCAGCAAAGAAGTCAGCAGCTCCGGCTAAAGCCAAGAAGCCTGCTGCTAAAAAGCCTGCTGCCAAGAAACCTGCTGCCAAGAAGGCCACCAAAAAGACTGCCAAGAAATAAAGAATTTCACCAGTATGCATGCCAGCTTGGCTCGGCACACAAACAAACAAACAGCTTTTTTCAAAGCTACCACTGGCATTGTGAAGCTCTCACTAACTTGCTTTTGCTAACTTGGTCAATAACACATGAACACCTCTTGTGCTGTGTTACTTTCACACCACTTCTTTTGTATCATTATATATTTGCAGGCAATGCTCAACACTTGCCTTTCAAAGCAGCTCGTGGAGTGCACAATCGGCATTGACATCATCAACATGGGTACAATTGTCACCTATTCATTCTACTCAGAACATATGGGTACATATGTGACAACTGTTCACCTGTAATTCTTAAACTAAATGCAAGGTAGATTATGTACTTCACTTGCACCTTGTCATTGAGGACAAGTCTTCATGTAAGCCGATCACAATATCTCCATCCACCACAGTACCACTCACCACATTACTCTCAACTCAATTTGCAGCCTGATAAGGCCAGCTGATTATGCACACATTTGTCTCCAATATCAGACAGTGTGACATGCTGGATAACTAACTCCCTGCATACTTGTACATTAACTAACAATTGACATTTGTGTCTCCCTCCCACCTTTCCAGCCAATGAGAGAAAATGTCAACAATAGTAACCTTGATTAGAATTGTTTAGCAAACTTGTTCACTTCCAACCCATTGCATAAGTACACACTAAACTGTACCTATGATGTATTCAGCAAAACATAATTGCATTGTCGAGATTCTTAATTACATAATTCCATTCCAAGGATAGCCATATATTCGAGAACCGCAATTGCTACATATTACTATGATTATGATGATGATATACTTTGTATTTAATGCTACCATGCTTGCTACAGATCATTCTGCTGTTCAAGCTTTTCGGCACGAGTAATTGAGTAATTAGACGTCAGATCAACCAACCGTCTGATTGAAAAGCAGTCTTGCAACAGTAATCAATTTCTCAAGCTTCATTACTTCATTATTGCAAACACAAGGGCAGCCGAATATTGGACAAATCTGCATTCACTCAACAACCTCTAGTAAGTCTAGTAATTCCAAACTATGCAGTTCGTGTAGGAGGACCAATCCAAACTATCATATCATGCTACCTGTCACAGCATCAATCTATGAACATTTAACAACCAGGTATTGCCTGTGCACTGCACTGATATGAAAATACAACAAACCCAAATATGACATCATTGCCTGTACCTGACGACCTTATTCATACTAACTGATAATTATTGATGCAGTGCAGTAACTGTCAAGCTAAGCTATCTAGCACAGCACAGATGACCTCCCTTCGAAAACATTACCCATGCAGAAGCGATTGACATGGCCTGGATCATACAGAGCTGGTGCTTGTGGTGGTTTTGAAAAAAACCGTTTGTTTATTTGGTGATCTTGAGTAGACTTAGGCTCTCTCTCCACGAATCCTTCTTGCCAACTGGATGTCCTTGGGCATGATGGTGACACGCTTGGCGTGAATGGCACACAGGTTAGTATCCTCGAAGAGGCCTACCAAGTATGCTTCTGAAGCCTCTTGCAAAGCCATAACAGCCGAGCTCTGGAAACGCAAATCAGTCTTGAAGTCCTGAGCAATTTCACGAACCAACCTTTGGAATGGCAATTTTCTGATGAGCAACTCCGTAGACTTCTGGTAGCGACGAATTTCTCTCAGTGCAACTGTACCTGGCCTGTAACGATGAGGCTTCTTGACACCACCAGTGGCAGGGGCGCTCTTTCTTGCTGCCTTGGTTGCCAACTGTTTGCGAGGTGCTTTACCTCCAGTAGACTTACGAGCAGTTTGCTTGGTTCTTGCCATTGTTGAATACGATCACAAAATCAGCGAGTAACTAGATGAGAACTTCTTCTTGCTTGCCGCGATAAATGCAGAGAATGAATAATTTTGAAATTAGGCGGGCTGGCTTTCACATAACACACCGCAGCACAATACGCACACGTGACAAGCTCCGAACAATGATGCACGCACAATTGATTGGCTAACGATTTCTGATTTCGATCCTGCCCGAAATTTGTCACTAACTGTGCGTTTCAACTACTATATTTTAGCAAGTTACTTTGAAACTGACACTGTTAAGTATCAAAACCCGGCTTTCTCGTGATTCTATTATGCCTATGCTTTGAATAATTGCCATGCTTGCGCCTTCTAAACCGAAATAGTTGATTATTGTACGTTTTTCTGCATGCTTCGAAGAGAATATTCACGTTAAACAGTAAATATTGCTTGTTGTTGAAAATTTCAATGCAACAACTGTGCCTGGTTGGTCAGAAAATCACAGGGTTAAGGCTAGAAACGCATTTAAACTGGTTATGGGCACAATGTTGGAGGAATTACGAAGAAATGGAGATATTGAAGCACAACGAGTTTGTGCGCGCAGTTTGAAATGTTGTTTTGAAAACACGTGGTGCTCTCCTTAGACGTTCGCTCATATGGGGTATATGAGACAAACGGTTGTTTGTTGGCGCTCACAACATATCAATTTGCTGTTCTGTGAAGCATTGATTTCGTGACTTAGCTATTCTTCGAAAATGTCTGGACGTGGAAAAGGTGGTAAAGGATTGGGAAAGGGAGGTGCCAAGCGTCATCGCAAGATCCTCAGAGACAATATCCAAGGAATCACCAAGCCTGCAATTCGCCGACTTGCTCGTCGTGGTGGAGTGAAGAGGATCTCGGGCCTAATCTATGAAGAGACCCGTGGTGTGCTTAAGGTATTCTTAGAGAATGTTATTCGTGATGCTGTAACATACACTGAGCATGCCAAACGCAAGACTGTCACAGCCATGGACGTCGTCTACGCCCTGAAAAGACAAGGCAGAACCCTGTATGGTTTCGGAGGTTAAGCAGTTATCAACAAGACACCTCAATTACAAAACAGCTTTTTTCAAAGCTACCAAATCTACCAATTGAATCATCTTGTTTTGGTGTGTGCAACGCTTATTGTTACTCAACTCAAATATAGAGTCATGTCTCTAATCTAATGACCGGACTGTATCTGCATTTCATGCTACACCCTGCACTTGGCCATGGCGAGGCTTAGCAATGTCCATTCGTTAATGACGGGATGCTTGCCATGCACCTCTGCTGATCAAATGAAATCACACGGGGCTGCATAGCTTCCCTTCTCAGATGCCAATTGATATTTCGATAAGATATCAATTGCAAACCAACAGTTAGCACCTCATAGGATATCGATAGTAAGTAGAAAATTGCCCTTCACAAGTAAGATAAGATATAAACTAAAGCAATACAGAAAGCCTTTTACCCCACACATGGCAGGGCCTAAGAAGACCTAGACGATCAGTGACAGCTGCACGGGTTAAATAATCGGTGGATGTGGTGGTTTTGAAAAAAACCGTTTGATTGTAAAGTGCAGCAAGCACACTTAGGCCTTTGCCTTGACTGCTTTCTGTTCTGTCTTCTTTGGCAAGAGTACGGCCTGAATGTTTGGCAATACACCACCTTGAGCAATAGTGACACCGGACAGCAGCTTGTTCAATTCCTCGTCATTGCGGATGGCAAGTTGTAAATGTCTCGGAATGATCCTTGTCTTCTTGTTGTCTCTTGCTGCATTGCCAGCCAGTTCCAAGATCTCAGCAGACAAATACTCGAGAACTGCTGCCAGGTAGACTGGAGCGCCAGATCCGACTCTCTCGGCATAGTTTCCCTTCCTCAAAAGTCTGTGAATACGTCCCACTGGAAATTGAAGTCCAGCTCTGGATGTTCTAGACCTCGCCTTGGCCTTAGCTTTTCCTCCTTTACCACGTCCAGACATGTTGATTGTTGAATTTAGTTCGATCGATCGACAAAGATGCGAATAGATGAGAGTCGTTGAAAACGAATTGTAATTGTGAAGTTATGGCGCCAGTGTCAAGGTGTTTGTAAATGAGGCTGGCTCGAAAAGCACCAATCATGGCGAGCTTCTTTGTCCACTCGCAACATTTCGATCTCCAACGTGTCATGTGATATAAAGAAGGCGTGTGGAGTGCATGGATCAATCCAATTCTTAATTGCTTTGCGATTATCGATTTACTGTTCGAATCGTCGTACTAAACTCATCTTCAAAATCAACATGTCTGACGCACCAAAAGGAGGAAAGCAGGCACCAAAGGTCGCCAAGAAGGGCGAGAAGAAGGCTGGTGTTGGCAAGAAAGGAGGAAAGGCACCCGGAGACAAGAAGAGAACGAAAAGACGAAAGGAGAGTTACTCCATCTACATCTACAAAGTCTTGAAGCAAGTTCATCCCGACACCGGTATTTCAAGTAAGGCTATGAGTATTATGAACTCATTTGTCAATGACATCTTTGAAAGGATTGCACAGGAAGCATCTCGTCTTGCTCACTACAACAAGAGAGCAACGATTACATCTCGTGAAATTCAAACTGCTGTCAGACTCTTGCTGCCTGGTGAATTGGCAAAACACGCCGTCAGTGAAGGTACCAAAGCCGTCACCAAGTACACAAGCAGCAAGTAGAAAGTGTAATCTCTTGCCTGCAAATCAAAACAAAACAGCTTTTTTCAAAGCTACCACATATACCGATTATATGTAGCCCGTTGTCACATTCAAAACGCTGTTTACAACAACGTCGTTTTTGCTGAGCTTCGGTTGGCGCCATTTTTCTCCTTCAACGTCTTTTGTGCTTTGATGATAATTTGGCCAGTCGAAACGGTGTACGAATCTTGTAAACAGATTCATTTATGAATTGGCATGTGTGAAATATTAGATTTTCTTCATGAATAGCCACGTACATTTTCTCAAGGAAAGCTGTCCACTTGTTTATCTTGTTGTGTTTAGGCCAGCCCATTCCTTGAAATCAGTCAACATAAGCTATTGCATATGTGAATATTCAATCCATATCATGGCGTGTTTATGGGGACGACGAACACATTAACTTGTGTAATATGGTGCGATTAGGCAGGGGAGAGAAGAGAGAGAATGTCAAGCAAAGCAGTAAAGCAGTAAGAGGGATACGGATCTCATGGAAGCCTTGTGTGTGAGTACGCGCGTTTCTCTGTGTGTGATGTGGGGAAGGGAGGTCACTTCGACCAAGCAAGACAGACCCAAACCAAACCAACTACCATGAGTTGACAAGCATGGCTTTTCCCCGACCTTACCAATATTCGTGAGTTCTGTGCAGAATGAATAATGTCAATGCTATCCCTGGTAACAACTCTACCTACTGCCTCCGATCCGAGTAGTCAATTAACTGAAACTCGTTCACTCATACGAAGAAAGCATGGCGCGAATGCTTGTGCTTTTGCCATACGTTTCTCCTCCTTTCTTTGCCTAGCCTAAATGCAGACACAAAAACAAATGTATATATACGAAAGTGTCCTTCCTTGGCTACAATATTAATGCCTTTGGTAAATAGAGGGTTCAACGTTTACAAAGTAATTTGGAATTTTCTCTGATTTTCCAAGCCACATCGTGAGCATGTGTTAAAATTTGGGCCATTATTGATAAAGACAACTTCTGCACATGACTGAATGTGCTTGGAAATGTCTGTCTACGTACTTAGTTTCAATGACAATTGGCCTGCAAGCAGAAACTGTCAATAGCCAGAGCAATGGGCGATTTTACATCGACAACAAACACAACCTCGATCGCCATTTTCGAAATGCACAGGAAAGCCCCGTGTCACGTGGCCCACTGTGCTGGGCGCGTAAAACAAACGTTCATCAACGATTTCGGACAAGAGAAGTGAATTATTTTGAATGTTCTACTCGCTTGTGGACTTCTATCGATAATCGATAAACGTTTTATCCTACTTCAACTACTCGTAAACAACTCGACAATAGCGTAATATCATGGAGGCAGCAAAGAAGAAGACAACAGCAGCTAAGAAGCCAGCACAACATCCAGCCTACAAGGAAATGGTGGTCGAGGCCCTTCGGAGTTTACACGAGCGCAATGGCTCGTCACGACAAAAGATCAGTCAGTATTTGGTGCAGAACTTCAAGTGCTCTGACGATGCTGTCAAGAGACATCTGAAGCTGGCTCTCAGAAGATGTTAATGGACGGTGCTATCATTCAGAGCAAAGGGGTTGGTGCTTCTGGCTCATTCAAACTTGCAGCCAAGAAGCCTGCTGCTAAGCCAGTCAAGAAAGCAGCCACAAAGAAGCCTGCCCCTGCCAAGAAAGCAGTTGCCAAGAAGCCAGCAGCAAAGCCAAAGGCAGCTGCCAAGTCACCAAAAAAGCCCAAATCTAAAGTAGCCAAGAAGCCAAAAGCAGTGAAGAAGTCACCAGCAAAGAAGTCAGCAGCTCCGGCTAAAGCCAAGAAGCCTGCTGCTAAAAAGCCTGCTGCCAAGAAACCTGCTGCCAGAAGGCCACCAAAAAGACTGCCAAGAAATAAAGAATTTCACCAGTATGCATGCCAGCTTGGCTCGGCACACAAACAAACAAACAGCTTTTTTCAAAGCTACCACTGGCATTGTGAAGCTCTCACTAACTTGCTTTTGCTAACTTGGTCAATAACACATGACACACCTCTTGTGCTGTGTTACTTTCACACCACTTCTTTTGTATCATTATATATTTGCAGGCAATGCTCAACACTTGCCTTTCAAAGCAGCTCGTGGAGTGCACAACTCGGCATTGACATCATCAACATGGGTACAATTGTCACCTATTCATTCTACTCAGAACATATGGGTACATATGTGACAACTGTTCACCTGTAATTCTTAAACTAAATGCAAGGTAGATTATGTACTTCACTTGCACCTTGTCATTGAGGACAAGTCTTCATGTAAGCCGATCACAATATCTCCATCCACCACAGTACCACTCACCACATTACTCTCAACTCAATTTGCAGCCTGATAAGGCCAGCTGATTATGCACACATTTGTCTCCAATATCAGACAGTGTGACATGCTGGATAACTAACTCCCTGCATACTTGTACATTAACTAACAATTGACATTTGTGTCTCCCTCCCACCTTTCCAGCCAATGAGAGAAAATGTCAACAATAGTAACCTTGATTAGAATTGTTTAGCAAACTTGTTCACTTCCAACCCATTGCATAAGTACACACTAAACTGTACCTATGATGTATTCAGCAAAACATATTGCATTGTCGAGATTCTTAATTACATAATTCCATTCCCAAGGATAGCCATATATTCGAGAACCGCAATTGCTACATATTACTATGATTATGATGATGATATACTTTGTATTAATGCTACCATGCTGCTACAGATCATTCTGCTGTTCAAGCTTTTCGGCACGAGTAATTGAGTAATTAGACGTCAGATCAACCAACCGTCTGATTGAAAAGCAGTCTTGCAACAGTAATCAATTTCTCAAGCTTCATTACTTCATTATTGCAAACACAAGGGCAGCCGAATATTGGACAAATCTGCATTCACTCAACAACCTCTAGTAAGTCTAGTAATTCCAAACTATGCAGTTCGTGTAGGAGGACCAATCCAAACTATCATATCATGCTACCTGTCACAGCATCAATCTATGAACATTTAACAACCAGGTATTGCCTGTGCACTGCACTGATATGAAAATACAACAAACCCAAATATGACATCATTGCCTGTACCTGACGACCTTATTCATATAACTGATAATTATTGATGCAGTGCAGTAACTGTCAAGCTAAGCTATCTAGCACAGCACAGATGACCTCCCTTCGAAACATTACCCATGCAGAAGCGATTGACATGGCCTGGATCATACAGAGCTGGTGCTTGTGGTGGTTTTGAAAAAAACCGTTTGTTTATTTGGTGATCTTGGAGTAGACTTAGGCTCTCTCTCCACGAATCCTTCTTGCCAACTGGATGTCCTTGGGCATGATGGTGACACGCTTGGCGTGAATGGCACACAGGTTAGTATCCTCGAAGAGGCCTACCAAGTATGCTTCTGAAGCCTCTTGCAAGCCATAACAGCCGAGCTCTGGAAACGCAAATCAGTCTTGAAGTCCTGAGCATTTCACGAACCAACTTTGGAATGGCAATTTTCTGATGAGCAACTCCGTAGACTTCTGGTAGCGACGAATTTCTCTCAGTGCAACTGTACCTGGCTGTAACGATGAGGCTTCTTGACACCACCAGTGGCAGGGGCGCTCTTTCTTGCTGCCTTGGTTGCCAACTGTTTGCGAGGTGCTTTACCTCCAGTAGACTTACGAGCAGTTTGCTTGGTTCTTGCCATTGTTGAATACGATCACAAAATCAGCGAGTAACTAGATGAGAACTTCTTCTTGCTTGCCGCGATAAATGCAGAGAATGAATATTTTGAAATTAGGCGGGCTTGGCTTTCACATAACACACCGTCAGCACAATACGCACACGGTGACAAGCTCCGAACAATGATGCAGCGCACAATTGATTGGCTAACCGAATTTCTGATTTTCGATCCTGCCCGAATTTGTCACTAACTGTGCGTTTCAACTACTATATTTTAGCCAAGTTACTTTGAAAATGACACTGTTAAGCTATCAAAACCCGGCTTTCCTCGTGATTCTATTAATGCCTATGCTTTGAATAATTGCCAATGCTTGCGCTCCTTCTAAAACCGAAATAGTTTGATTATTGTACGTTTTTTCTGCATGCTTCGAAGAGAATATTCACGTTAAACAGTAAATATTGCTTGTTGTTGAAAATTTCAAATTGCAACAACTGTGCCTGGTTGGTCAGAAAATCACAGGGTTAAGGCTAGAAACGCATTTAAACTGGGTTATGGGCACAATGTTGGAGGAATTACGAAGAAATGGAGATATTGAAGCACAACGAGTTTGTGCGCGCAGTTTGAAATGTTGTTTTGAAAACACGTGGTGCTCTCCTTAGACGTTCGCGTCATTATGGGGTATATGAGACAAACGGTTGTTTGTTGGCGCTCACAACATATCAATTTTGCTGTTCTGTGAAGCATTGATTTCGTGACTTAGCTATTCTTCGAAAATGTCTGGACGTGGAAAAGGTGGTAAAGGATTGGGAAAGGGAGGTGCCAAGCGTCATCGCAAGATCCTCAGAGACAATATCCAAGGAATCACCAAGCCTGCAATTCGCCGACTTGCTCGTCGTGGTGGAGTGAAGAGGATCTCGGGCCTAATCTATGAAGAGACCCGTGGTGTGCTTAAGGTATTCTTAGAAATGTTATTCGTGATGCTGTAACATACACTGAGCATGCCAAACGCAAGACTGTCACAGCCATGGACGTCGTCTACGCCCTGAAAAGACAAGGCAGAACCCTGTATGGTTTCGGAGGTTAAGCAGTTATCAACAAGACACCTCAATTACAAAACAGCTTTTTTCAAAGCTACCAAATCTACCAATTGAATCATCTTGTTTTGGTGTGTGCAACGCTTATTGTTACTCAACTCA
>RQOL01000147.1:0-26484 GCA_013076295.1 Sanderia malayensis
TTGATGACTTCCCACTTTTCTTGAATTCTCACTTTTGACAACATCCCACTTTTTCTTGACTTCCCATTTGATGCTTCTCACTTTTAATAACTTCCCTTGTTATTTAGACATCTCACTGTTGATGAATTCACACTTTTAACGACTTCCCACTTCTTCTTGACTTCCCGCCTTTGATGACTTCCAACCTTTTCTAGATTTGCCTTTTTGATGATCTCCCACTTTTGATGACCTCCTACTTTTTCTTTACTTGCCATATTTTCTAGACTTCACTATTTCTTGACTTCCCCAATCTTGATGACTTCCTTTTTTTTCTTGACTTCCGACTTTGGATTACTTTTCGCCTTTGATGACTTCCCACTCTTTCTTTACCTCCCATATTTCATGACTTCCTACTTTGATGCCATC
Organism: Sanderia malayensis; assembly: GCA_013076295.1. Lineage (NCBI taxonomy): Eukaryota > Metazoa > Cnidaria > Scyphozoa > Semaeostomeae > Pelagiidae > Sanderia > Sanderia malayensis. The sequence goes on from RQOL01000147.1 coordinate 406, forward strand.
CCACTTTCATGATTTCCAATTTCTTTTATTTCCCACTTTTGATGACTTCCTACTTATGATGACTTCCCACTTTTGATGATTCCCATTTTCGGTGACCTCCCACCTTTGATGATTTCCCAATTTTGAGGACTTCCCACTTTTTCTTGATTTCCCACTTTTTCTTGACTTCCACATATTTTTTGACTTCCCGCAATTTCTTGACTTCCCATTTTTGATGACTTCCCACTTTTTCTTGACGTCCCACTTTTGATGACTTCCCACTTTTTCTTCATTTCCCACTTTTGATGAGTTCCCACTATTGATGACTTCCCATTTTTGTTGACTTCTCACTTTTTCTTGAATTCTCACTTTTGACGACTCCCCACTTTCTTGACCTCCCGCTTTTGGCGACTCCCCAATTTATGACAACTTCATAATTTTGATGATTTCCCCCTTTTGATGACTTGCCACGTTTTCTTGACTTCCCACTGTGGATGACCTCCCACTTTTTCTTGACTTTCCACTCTTTCTTGACTTCCCACTTTGGATGAATCCCTCTTTTGACGACTTCCCACTTTTTCTTGAATTCCCATCTTGATGACTTCCCACCCTCTCCTGACATCCACACCTCTTCTTGACTTCCCCTTTATTGACTTCCCGCAGTTTCTTGACTTCCCATTTTTGATGACTTCCACTTTTTCTTGACGTCCCTCTTCTGATGACTTCCCACTTTTTCTTGATTTCCCACTTTAATGAGTTCCCACTATTGATGACTTCCATTTTTGGTCACTTCCACTTTTGATGACTTCCCTTTTTGACAACTTCCACTTTTTCTTAACTTCCCACCTTTGATGACTTCCCACTTTTTCTTGACTTCCCGCATTCGATGATATCCCACTTTTTTTTGTCCTGCTACTTTTTCTTGACTTGCCACTTTGATGAGTCCCACTTTTTCTTGACTTCCCACTTTTGTTGACTTCTCACTTTCTGAATTCTCACTTTTGACGATTCCTCACTTTTTCTTGACTTGCCGCTTTTGGTGACTTCCAATTTTGAAACTTCCCAATTTATTGATTTTCCCCTTTGATGACTTTCCACGTTTTCTTGACTTCCCACTGTGGATGACCTCCCACTTTTTCTTGACTTTCCACTTTTTCTTGACTTCCCACTTTGGATGACTTCCCTCTTTTACCTTCCCACTTTTCTGAATTCCCATCTTTGATGACTTCCACCTTCTCCTGACATCCTCCTCTTCTTGACTTCCCACCTTTTATTGACTTCCCGCAATTTCTTGACTTCCCATTTTTGATGACTTTCCACTTTTCTGACGTTCCACTTTTCTTGACTTCCACTCTTGATGCTTTCTCACTTTTAATAACTTCCCTTGTTATTTTGACATCTCACTGTTGATGAATTCACACTTTTAACGACTTCCACTTCTCTTGACTTCCCACCTTTTCTTGACTTCCCGCAATTTCTTGACTTCCCATTTTTGAAGACTTCCCACTTTTCTTGACGTCCTCTTTTGATGACTTCCCACTTTTCTTGATTTCCCACTTTTAATGAGTTCCCACATTGATGACTTCCACCTTTGATGACATCCCACTTTTGTGGGACTTCCCACTTTTCTTTCTTGGTTTTCCGCTTTCGGTACTTCCCCTTTGATGCCTTCTCACTTTAATAACTTCCCTTGTTATTTTGACATCTCACTGTTGATGAATTCACACTTTTAACGACTTCCCACTTCTTCTTGACTTCCCACCTTTTCTTGACTTCCCGCAATTTCTTGACTTCCCATTTTTGATGACTTCCACTTTTTCTTGACGTCCCACTTTTGATGACTTCCACTTTTTCTTGATTTCCCACTTTTGATGAGTTCACTATTGATACTTCCACCTTTTCCTGACATCCCACTTTTCTTGACTTCCCACTTTTTCTTGACCTCCCACTTTTGATGACTTCCCACTTTTTCTTGAATTCTCGCTTTTGACGACATCCCACTTTTTCTTGACTTCCCACTTTTGATGCCTTCTCACTTTTAATAACCTCCTTGTTATTTTGACATCTAACTGTTGATGAATTCACACTTTTAACGACTTCCCACTTCTATCTTGACTTCCCGCCCTTGATGACTTTCAACTTTTCTAGATTTGCCCTATTTGATGATTTCCCACTTTTGATGACCTCCTACTTTTTTCTTTACTTGCCATATTTTCTAGATCACATTTCATGACTTCCCACTTTTAATGACTTCCTTTTTCCTGACTTCCGACTTTGGATTACTTTTCACCTTTGATGACTTCCCACTCTTTCTTGACCTCCCATATTCATGACTTCCTACTTTTGATGCCTTCCACTTTTTCATGATTTCCAATTTCTTTTGATTCCCACTTTGATGACTTCCCACTTATGATGACTTCCCACTTTTGATGACTTCCCATTTTCGGGTGACCTCCCACTTTTATGATTTCCCTATTTTGATGACTTCCTCTTTTAACAACTCCCCATATTTTCTTGACTTCTGCTTTTGGTGACTTCCCGCTTTTTTGTGATCCCACTTTGTAACTTCCCACTTTTTCTTGACTTCCCACTTTTGATGACTTCCCAGTTTTTCTTGAATTCTCACTTTTGACGAGTCCCCACGTTTTCTTGACTTCCCACTCTGGATGAACTCCCACTTTTTCTTACTTCCCAATTTTTTTATAACCTCCCTTTTGATGAATTCACTCTTTTGATGACTCCCACTTTTTCCTGACCTCCCGCTTTCGTGTACTTCCAATTTTGGTAACTTCCCACTTTTGATGATTTCTTTTGACAACTACCCGCCTTCTCTTGACTTCTCACTTTTGATGAATTCCCACCTTTTCTTGACTTCCAACTTTTGATGAGTTCCCACTTGATGATTTCCAATTCTTTTTGATTTCCCACTTTTGATGACTTCCCACTTATGATGACTTCCAATTTTTTCCTGACATCCCACTTTTTCTTGACTTCCCACTTTTTCTTGACTTCCCATTTTTGATAACTTCCCACTTTTGATTACTTCCACTTATCTTGACTTCTCACTTTTGATGACTTCCCATTTCGGATGACTTTCCACTTTTTCTTGACTTCCCAATTTTCATAACCTCCCTATTTTGATGAATTCACTCTTTTGATGACTCCCGACTTTTTCCTGACCTCCCGCTTTCGGTGACTTCCCGATTTTGGTAACTTCCCACTTTTGATGATTTCCTTCTTTTGATGACTACCCGCCTTCTCTTGACTTCCCACTTTTGATGTCCTCCCATGTTCTCTTGACTTCCCACTTTTTCTTGAGTTCCCACGTTTTCTTGACCTCCCACTTTTTCTTTTCTTCCCACTTTTGTTGAGTTCCACTATTGATGACTTCTCATTTTCGGTGACTTCCCACTTTTATGACTTCCCAATTTTGAGGACTTCTCACTTTTTCTGACTTCCCACTTTTTTTGATTTCCTGCATTTTCTTGACTTCCCATTTTGATGATTTCCCACTTTTTCTTGACTTTCCACTTTTGATGACCTCCCACTTTTCTTGACTTCCCACTTTTGATGAGTTCCCACTGTTGATGACTTTCCATTTTTGGTGACATCCCACTTTTGATGACTTCCCTCTTTTGACGGTTTCCCACTTTTGATGACTTCCCACTTTTTCTTCAATTCTCACTTTTGACGACATCCCACTTTTTCTTGACTTCCCACTTTTGATGCCTTCTCACTTTTAATAACCTCCCTTGTTATTTTGACATCTCACTGTTGATGAATTCACACTTTTAACGACTTCCCACTTCTTCTTCACTTCCCGCCTTTGATGACTTCCAACCTTTTCTAGATTTGCCCTTTTTGATGATTTCCCCCTTTTAATGACTTCCTACTTTTTCTTTACTTGCCATATTTTCTAGACTTCACATATTTCATGACTTTCCCACTTTTGATGACTTCCTTATTTTCTTGACTTCCGACTTTGGATTACTTTTCGCCTTTGATGACTTCCCACTCTTTCTTTACCTCCCATATTTCATGACTTCCTACTTTGATGCCTTCCCACTTTTTCATGATTTCCAATTTCTTTTGATTTCCCACTTTTGATGACTTCCCACTTATGATGACTTCCCACTTTTGATGACTTCCCATTTTCGGTGACCCCCACTTTTGATGATTTCCCAATTTTGAGGACTTCCCACGTTTTCTTGATTTCCCACTTTTTCTTGACTTCCCACCTTTGATGACTTCCCACTTTTTCTGACTTCCCGCTTTTGATGACATCCCACTTTTTTTGTCCTGCTACTTTTTCTTGACTTACCACTTTTGATGAGGTCCCACTTTTTCTTGACTTCCCACTTTTGTTGACTTCTCACTTTTCTTGAATTCTCACTTTTGACGACTCCCCACTTTTTCTTGACTTCCCGCTTTTGGTGACTTCCCAATTTGACAACTTCCCAATTTTGATGATTTCCCCCTTTTGATGACTTCCCACGTTTTCTTGACTTCCGACTGTGGATGACCTGCCACTTTTTCTTGACTTTCCACTTTTTCTTGACTTCCCACTTTTCATGACTTCCCAGTTTTCTTGAATTCTCACTCTTGACGACTCCGTACGTTTTCGTGACTTCCCACTCTGGATGACCTCCCACTTTTTCTTGACTTTCCACTTTTGATGACCTCCCACTTTTTCTTGTCTTCCCACTTCTGATGAGTTCCCACTATTGATGACTTTCCATTTGGTGACATCCCACTTTTGATGACTTCCCTCTTTTGACGGCTTCCACTTTTTCTTGAATTCCCATCTTTGATAACTTCCACTATTTCCTGACATCCCACTTTTTCTTGACTTCCCACTTTTTCTTGACTTCCCATTTTTGATGACTTCCCACTTTTGATTACTTCCACTTTATCTTGACTTCTCACTTTTGATGACTTCCCATTTCGGATGACTTTCCACTTTTCTTGACTTCCCAATTTTTCATAACCTCCCTATTTTGATGAATTCACTCTTTTGATGACTCCCGACTTTTTCCTGACCTCCCGCTTTCGGTGACTTCCCGATTTTGGTAACTTCCCACTTTTGATGATTTCCTTCTTTTGATGACTACCCGCTTCTCTTGACTTCCCACTTTTGATGTCCTCCCATGTTCTCTTGACTTCCCACTTTTTCTTGAGTTTCCACGTTTTCTTGACCTCCCACTTTTTCTTTTCTTCCACTTTTGTTGAGTTCCACTATTGATGACTTCTCATTTTCGGTGACTTCCCACTTTTTACGACTTCCCAATTTTGAGGACTTCTCACTTTTTTCTGACTTCCCACTTTTTTTTGACTTCCTGCATTTTCTTGACTTCCCATTTTTGATGATTTCCCACTTTTTCTTGACTTTCCACTTTTGATGACCTCCCACTTTTTCTTGACTTCCCACTTTTGATGAGTTCCCACTGTTGATGACTTTCCATTTTTGGTGACATCCCACTTTTGATGACTTCCCTCTTTTGACGGTTTCCCACTTTGATGACTTCCCACTTTTTCTTCAATTCTCACTTTTTGACGACATCCCACTTTTTCTTGACTTCCCACTTTTGATGCCTTCTCACTTTTAATAACCTCCCTTGTTATTTTGACATCTCACTGTTGATGAATTCACACTTTTAACAACTTCCCACTTCTTCTTCACTTCCCGCCTTTGATGACTTCCAACCTTTTCTAGATTTGCCCTTTTTGATGATTTCCCCTTTAATGACCTCCTACTTTTTCTTTACTTGCCATATTTTCTAGACTTCACATATTTCATGACTTTCCCACTTTTGATGACTTCCTTATTTTTCTTGACTTCCGACTTTGGATTACTTTTCGCCTTTGATGACTTCCCACTCTTTCTTTACCTCCATATTTCATGACTTCCTACTTTTGATGCCTTCCCACTTTTTCATGATTTCCAATTTCTTTTGATTTCCCACTTTTGATGACTTCCCACTTATGATGACTTCCCACTTTTGATGACTTCCCATTTTCGGTGACCTCCCACTTTTGATGATTTCCCAATTTTGAGGACTTCCCACGTTTTCTTGATTCCCACTTTTCTTGACTTCCCACCTTTGATGACTTCCCACTTTTTCTTGACTTCCCGCTTTTGATGACATCCCACTTTTTTTTGTCCTGCTACTTTTCTTGACTTACCACTTTTGATGAGGTCCCACTTTTTCTTGACTTCCCACTTTTGTTGACTTCTCACTTTTTCTTGAATTCTCACTTTTGACGACTCCCCACTTTTTCTTGACTTCCCGCTTTTGGTGACTTCCAATTTTGACAACTTCCCAATTTTGATGATTTCCCCCTTTTGATGACTTCCCACGTTTTCTTGACTTCCGACTGTGGATGACCTGCCACTTTTCTTGACTTTCCACTTTTTCTTGACTTCCCACTTTTCATGACTTCCCAGTTTTTCTTGAATTCTCACTTTTGACGACTCCGTACGTTTTCGTGACTTCCCACTCTGGATGACCTCCCACTTTTTCTTGACTTTCCACTTTTGATGACCTCCCACTTTTCCTTGTCTTCCACTTTTGATGAGTTCCCACTATTGATGACTTTCCATTTTGGTGACATCCCACTTTTGATGACTTCCCTCTTTTGACGGCTTCCCACTTTTTCTTGAATTCCCATCTTTGATAACTTCCCACTATTTCCTGACATCCCATTTTCTTGACTTCCCACTTTTTCTTCACTTCCCACTTTTGATGACTTGCCGCTTTTTCTTGAAATCTCACTTTTGACGACATCCCACTTTTTCTTGACTTCCCACTTTTGATGCTTTCTCACTTTTAATAACTTCCCTTGTTATTTTGACATCTCACTGTTGATGAATTCACACTTTTATCGATTTCCCACTTCTTTTTGACTTCCACCTTTTCTTGACTTCCCGCAATTTCTTGACTTCCCATTTTGATGACTTCCCACTTTTTCTTGACGTCCTCTTTTGATGACTTCCCACTTTTCTTGATTTCCCACTTTTCATGAGTTCCCACTATTGATGACTTCCACCTTTGATGACTTCCCACTTTGATGACTTCCCACTTTTTCTTGGTTTTCCGCTTTCGGTGACTTCCCACTTTTGATGCCTTCTCACTTTTAATAACTTCCCTTGTTATTTTGACATCTCACTTTGATGAATTCACACTTTTAACGACTTCCCACTTCTTCTTGATTCCCACCTTTTCTTGACTTCCCGCAATTTCTTGACTTCCCATTTTTGATGACTTCCCACTTTTTCTTGACGTCCCACTTTTGATGACTTCCCACTTTTTCTTGATTTCCCACTTTTGATGAGTTCCCACTATTGAAGACTTCCCATTTTTGGTGACGTCCCACTTCTTCTTGACTTCCCACCTTTTCTTGACTTCCCGCAATTTCTCGACTTCCCATTTTTATGACTTCCCACTTTTTCTTGATGTCCCTCTTTTGACAACATCCCACTTTTTCTTGACTTCCCACCTTTGATGACTTCCCACTTTTCTTGACTTCCGCTTTCGATGACATCCCACTTTTTTTGTCCTGCTACTTTTTCTTGACTTGCCACTTTTGATGAGTCCCACTTTTTCTTGACTTCCCACTTTTGTTGACTTCTCATTTTCTTGAATTCTCACTTTTCACGACTCCCCACTTTTTCTTGACTTCCCGCTTTTGGTGACTTCCCAATTTTGACAACTTCCCAATTTTGATGATTTCCCCCTTTTGATGACTTCCCACGTTTTCTTGACTTCCCACTGTGGATGACCTGCCACTTTTTCTTGACTTTCCACTTTTTCTTGACTTCTCACTTTGGATGACTTCCCTCTTTTGACAACTTCCCACTTTTCTTGACTTCCCACTTTTTCTTGACTTCCCACTTTTCATGACTTCCCAGTTTTCTTGAATTCTCACTTTTGACGACTCCCCACGTTTTCTTGACATCCCACTCTGGATGACCTCCCACTTTTTCTTGACTTTCCACTTTTGATGACCTCCCATTTTTTCTTGACTTCCCACTTTTGATGAGTTCCCACTATTGATGACTTTCCATTTTTGGTGACATCCCACTTTTGATGACTTCCCTCTTTCGACGGCTTCCCACTTTTTCTTGAATTCCCATCTTTGATAACTTCCCACTATTTCCTGACATCCCATTTTTTCTTGACTTCCCACTTTTTCTTGACTTCCCACTTTTGATGACTTCCCACTTTTTCTTGAATTCTCACTTTTTGACGACATCCCACTTTTCTTGATTTCCCACTTTTAATGAGTTCCCACTATTGATGACTTCCACCTTTGATGACTTCCACTTTTTGATAACTTCCCACTTTTCTTGGTTTTCCGCTTTCGGTGACTTCCCACTTTTGATGCCTTCTCACTTTTAATAACTTCCCTTGTTATTTTGACATCTCACTGTTGATGAATTCCCACTTTTAACGACTTCCCACTTCTTCTTGACTTCCCACCTTTTCTTGACTTGCCGCAATTTCTTGACTTCCCATTTTTGATGACTTCCCACTTTCTTGACGTCCCTCTTTGATGACTTCCCACTTTTTTTGATTTCCCACTTTTAATGATTCCCACTATTGATGACTTCCACTTTGATGACTTCCCACTTTGATAACTTCCCACTTTTTCTTGGTTTTCGCTTTCGGTGATGCTTCCCACATTTGATGCCTTCTCACTTTTAATAACTTCCCTTGTTGTTTTGACATCTCACTGTGATGAATTCCACTTTTAACGACTTCCACTTCTTCTTGACTTCCCACCTTTTCTTGACTTCCCGCATTTTCTTGACTTCCATTTTTGATGACTTCCACTTTTCTTGACTTCCCACTTTTGATGACTTCCCACTTTTCTTGAATTCCACATCTTTGATGACTTCCCACCTTTTTCCTGACATACCCACTTCTTCTTGACTTCCACCTTTTCTTGACTTCCCGCAATTTCTTGACTTCCCATTTTTGATGACTTCCCACTTTTTCTTGACGTTCCACTTTTCTTGACTTCCCACTTCTTCTTGACTTCCCACCTTTTCTTGACTTCCCGCAATTTCTTGCCTTCCCATTTTGATGACTTCCCACTTTTCTTGACGTCCCTCTTTGATGACTTCCCACTTTTTCTTGATTTCCCACTTTTAATGAGTTCCCACTATTGATGACTTCCACCTTTGATGACTTCCCACTTTTGATGACTTCCCACTTTTTCTTGGTTTTCCGCTTTCGGTGACTTCCCACTTTTGATGCCTTCTCACTTTAATAATAACTTCCCTTGTTATTTGACATCTCACTGTTGATGAATTCACACTTTTAACGACTTCCCACTTCTTCTTGACTTCCCACCTTTTCTTGACTTCCCGCATTTTCTTGACTTCCCATTTTTGATGACTTCCCACTTTTTCTTGACTTCCCACTTTGATGACTTCCCACTTTTTCTTGAATTCCCATCTTTGATGACTTCCCACTTTTTCCTGACATCCCACTTCTTCTTGACTTCCCACCTTTTCTTGACTTCCCGCAATTTCTTGACTTCCCATTTTTGATGACTTCCCACTTTTTCTTGACGTTCCACTTTTTCTTGACTTCCCACTTCTTCTTGACTTCCCACCTTTTCTTGACTTCCCGCAATTTCTTGCCTTCCCATTTTTGATGACTTCCCACTTTTCTTGACGTCCCTCTTTTTGATGACTTCCCACTTTTCTTGATTTCCCACTTTTAATGAGTTCCCACTATTGATGACTTCCACCTTTGATGACTTCCCACTTTTGATGACTTCCCACTTTTTCTTGGTTTTCCGCTTTCGGTGACTTCCCACTTTTGATGCCTTCTCACTTTTAATAATAACTTCCCTTGTTATTTTGACATCTCACTGTTGATGAATTCACACTTTTAACGACTTCCCACTTCTTCTTGACTTCCCACCTTTTCTTGACTTCCCGCTTTTTCTTGACTTCCCACTTTTGATGACTTTCCACTTTTTCTTGAATTCTCACTTTTGACGACATCCCACTTTTTCTTGACTTCCCGCCTTTGATGACTTCCAACCTTTTCTAGATTTGCCCTTTTTGATGAATTCCCACTTTTGATGACCTCCTACTTTTTCTTTACTTGCCATATTTTCTAGACTTCATATATTTCATGACTTCCCACTTTTGATGACTTCCTTTTTTTTCTTGACTTCCGACTTTGGATTACTTTTCACCTTTGATGACTTCCCACTCTTTCTTGACCTTCCCATATTTCATGACTTCCTACTTTTGATGCCTTCCCACTTTTTCATGATTTCCAATTTCTTTTGGTTTCCCACTTTTGATGACTTCCCACTTATGATGACTTCCCACTTTTGATGACTTCCCATTTTCGGTGACCTCCCACTTTTGATGATTTCCCAATTTTGAGGACTTCCCACGTTTTCTTTATTTCCCACTTTTTCTTGACTTCCTACTATTTCTTGACTTCCCGCAATTTCTTGACTTCCCGCTTTTGGTGACTTCCCAATTTTGACAACTTCCCAATTTTGATGACTTCCCCTTTTTGATGACTTCCCACGTTTTCTTGATTTCCCACTGTGGATGACCTCCCACTTTTTCTTGACTTTCCACTTTTCTTGACTTCCCACTTTGGTTGATTTCCCTATTTTGACGACTTCCCACTTTTTCTTGAATTCCCATCTTTGTTGACTTCCCACCTTTTCCTGACATCCCACTTCTTCTTGACTTCCCACCTTTTCTTGACTTCCCGCAATTTCTTGACTTCCCATTTTTGATGACTTCCCACTTTTTCTTGACGTTTCACTTTTTCTTGACTTCCCACTTTTGATGCTTTCTCACTTTTTAATAACTTCCCTTGTTACTTGACATCTCACTGTTGATGAATTCACACTTTTAACGACTTCCACTTCTTCTTGACTTCCCACCTTTTCTTGACTTCCCGCAATTTCTTGACTTCCCATTTTTGATGACTTCCCACTTTTCTTGACGTCCCTCTTTTGATGACTTCCCACTTGTTCTTGATTTCCCACTTTTAATGAGTTCCCACTATTGATGACTTCCACCTTTGATGACTTCCCACTTTTGATGACTTCCCACTTTTCTTGACGTCCCTCTTTTGATGACTTCCCACTTTTTCTTGATTTCCCACTTTTAATGAGTTCCACCATGATGACTTCCACCTTTGATGACTTCCCACTTTTGATGACTTCTCACTTTTTCTTGAATTCCACTTTGACGACTCCCCACTTTTTCTTGACTTGCCGCTTTTGGTGACTTCCCAATTTTGACAACTTCCCAATTTGATGATTTCCCCCTTTTGATGACTTGCCACGTTTTCTTGACTTCCCACTGTGGATGACCTCTCACTTTTTCTTGACTTTCCACTTTTTCTTGACTTCCCACTTTGGATGACTTCCCTCTTTTGACGACCTCCCACTTTTTCTTGAATTCCCATCTTTGATGACTTCCCACCTTTCCTGACATCCCACCTCTTCTTGACTTCCCACCTTTTATTGACTTCCCGCAATTTCTTGACTTCCCATTTTTGATGACTTTCCACTTTTCTTGACGTTCACTTTTTCTTGACTTCCCACTTTTGATGCTTTCTCACTTTTAATAACTTCCCTTGTTACTTTGACATCTCACTGTTGATGAATTCACACTTTTAACGACTTCCCACTTCTTCTTGACTTCCCACCTTTTCTTGACTTCCCGCAATTTCTTGACTTCCCATTTTTGATGACTTCCCACTTTTTCTTGACGTCCTCTTTTGATGACTTCCCACTTTTCTTGATTTCCCACTTTTAATGATTCCCACTATTGATGACTTCCACCTTGATGACTTCCCACTTTTGATGACTTCCCACTTTTTCTTGCGTCCCTCTTTTGATGACTTCCACTTTTCTTGATTTCCCACTTTTAATGAGTTCCCACTATTGATGACTTCCACCTTTGATGATTCCCACTTTTGATGACTTCTCACTTTTTCTTGAATTCTCACTTTTGAGACTCCCACTTTTTCTTGACTTGCCGCTTTTGGTGACTTCCCAATTTTGACAACTTCCCAATTTGATGATTTCCCCCTTTGATGACTTGCCACGTTTTCTTGACTTCCCATGTGGATGACCTCTCACTTTTTCTTGACTTCCACTTTTTCTTGACTTCCCACTTTGGATGACTTCCCTCTTTTGACGACTTCCCACTTTTTCTTGAATTCCCATCTTTGATGACTTCACACCTTCTCCTGACATCCCACCTCTTCTTGACTTCCCACCTTTTATTGACTTCCCGCAAATTTCTTGACTTCCCATTTTTGATGACTTTCCACTTTTTCTTGACGTTCCACTTTTTCTTGACTTCCCACTTTTGATGCTTTCTCACTTTTAATAACTTCCCTTGTTACTTTGACATCTCACTGTGATGAATTCACACTTTTTAACGACTTCCCACTTCTTCTTGACTTCCCACCTTTTCTTGACTTCCCGCAAATTTCTTGACTTCCATTTTTGATGACTTCCCACTTTTTCTTGACGTCCCCTCTTTTGATGACTTCCCACTTTTTCTTGATTTCCCACTTTTAATGAGTTCCCACTATTGATGACTTCCATTTTGGTCACTTCCCACTTTTGATGACTTCCTCTTTTGACAACTTCCACTTTTTCTTAACTTCCCACCTTTGATGACTTCCACTTTTCTTGACTTCCCGCATTCGATGATATCCCACTTTTTTTTGTCCTGCTACTTTTTCTTGACTTGCCACTTTTGATGAGGTCCACTTTTTCTTGACTTCCCACTTTTGTTGACTTCTCACTTTTCTTGAATTCTCACTTTTGACGACTCCCCACTTTTTCTTGACTTGCCGCTTTTGGTGACTTCACAATTTTGACAACTTCCCAATTTTGATGATTTCCCCCTTTGATGACTTGCCACGTTTTCTTGACTTTCCACTTTTTTCTTGACTTCCCACTTGGATGACTTCCCTCTTTTGACGACTTCCACTTTTTCTTGATTCCATCTTTGATGACTTCCCACCTTCTCCTGACATCCCACCTCTTCTTGACTTCCCACCTTTTATTGACTTCCCGCAATTTCTTGACTTCCCATTTTTGATGACTTTCCACTTTTCTTGACGTTCCACTTTTTCTTGACTTCCCACTTTTGATGCCTTTCTCACTTTTAATAACTTCCCTTGTTATTTTTGACATCTCACTGTTGATGAATTCACACTTTAACGACTTCACACTTCTTCTTGACTTCCCACCTTTTCTTGACTTCCCGCAATTTCTTGACTTCCCATTTTTGAAGACTTCCCACTTTTTTCTTGACGTCCCTCTTTTGATGACTTCCCACTTTTTTCTTGATTTCCCACTTTTAATGAGTTCCCACTAATTGATGACTTCCCACCTTTGATGACATCCAATTTTGATGACTTCCCACTTTTTCTTGGTTTTCCGCTTTCGGTGACTTCCCCCTTTTGATGCCTTCTCACTTTTAATATTTTCCCTTTTTATTTTGACATCTCACTGTTGATGAATTCACACTTTTAACGACTTTCCCACTTCTTCTGACTTCCCACCTTTCTTGACTTCCCGCAATTTCTTGAACTTCCCATTTTTTGATGACTTCCCACTTTTCTTGAGTCCCACTTTGATGACTTCCACTTTTTCTTGATTTCCCACTTTTGATGAGTTCCCACTATTGATGACTTCCACCTTTTCCTGACATCCCACTTTTTCTTGACTTCCCACTTTTTCTTGACTTCCCACTTTTGATGACTTTCCACTTTTTCTTGAATTCTCGCTTTTGACGACATCCCACTTTTTCTTGACTTCCCACTTTTGATGCCTTCTCACTTTTAATAACCTCCCTTGTTATTTTGACATCTCACTGTTGATGAATTCACACTTTTAACGACTTCCCACTTCTTCTTGACTTCCCGCCTTTGATGACTTTCAACCTTTTCTAGATTTGCCCTTTTTGATGATTTCCCACTTTTGATGACCTCCTACTTTTTCTTTACTTGCCATATTTTCTAGACTTCACATATTTCATGACTTCCCCACTTTTAATGACTTCCTTTTTTTTCCTGACTTCCGACTTTGGATTACTTTTCACCTTTGATGACTTCCCACTCTTTCTTGACCTCCCATATTTCATGACTTCCTACTTTTGATGCCTTCCCACTTTTTCATGATTTCCAATTTCTTTTGATTTCCCACTTTTGATGACTTCCCACTTATGATGACTTCCCACTTTTGATGACTTCCCATTTTCGGTGACCTCCCACTTTTGATGATTTCCCTATTTTGATGACTTCCCTCTTTTAACAACTCCCCATATTTTCTTGACTTCCTGCCTTTGGTGACTTCCCGCTTTTTTGTGACTTCCCACTTTTGATAACCTCCCACTTTTTCTTGACTTCCCACTTTTTCTTGACTTCCCACTTTTGATGACTTCCCAGTTTTTCTTGAATTCTCACTTTTGACGAGTCCCCACGTTTTCTTGACTTCCCACTCTGGATGAACTCCCACTTTTTCTTGACTTCCCAATTTTTTATAACCTCCCTATTTTGATGAATTCACTCTTTTGATGACTCCCCACTTTTTCCTGACCTCCCGCTTTCGGTGACTTCACAATTTTGACAACTTCCCAATTTTGATGATTTCCCCCTTTTGATGACTTGCCACGTTTTCTTGACTTCCCACTGTGGATGACCTCCCACTTTTTCTTGACTTTCCACTTTTTCTTGACTTCCCACTTTGGATGACTTCCCTCTTTTGACGACTTCCCACTTTTTCTTGAATTCCCATCTTTGATGACTTCCCACCTTCTCCTGACATCCCACCTCTTCTTGACTTCCCACCTTTTATTGACTTCCCGCAATTTCTTGACTTCCCATTTTTGATGACTTCCCACTTTTTCTTGACGTCCCACTTTTGATGACTTCCACTTTTTCTTGATTTCCCACTTTTGATGAGTTCCCACTATTGATGACTTTCACCTTTTCCTGACATCCCACTTTTTCTTGACTTCCCACTTTTTCTTGACTTCCCACTTTTGATGACTTTCCACTTTTTCTTGAATTCTCGCTTTTGACGACATCCCACTTTTTCTTGACTTCCCACTTTGATGCCTTCTCACTTTTAATAACCTCCCTTGTTATTTTGACATCTCACTGTTGATGAATTCACACTTTTAAACGACTTCCCACTTCTTCTTGACTTCCCGCCTTTGATGACTTTCAACCTTTTCTAGATTTGCCCTTTTTGATGATTTCCCACTTTTGATGACCTCCTACTTTTCTTTACTTGCCATATTTTCTAGACTTCACATATTTCATGACTTCCCCACTTTTAATGACTTCCTTTTTTTTCCTGACTTCCGACTTTGGATTACTTTTCACCTTTGATGACTTCCCACTCTTTCTTGACCTCCCATATTTCATGACTTCCTACTTTTGATGCCTTCCCACTTTTTCATGATTTTCCAATTTCTTTTGATTTCCCACTTTTGATGACTCCCACTTATGATGACTTCCCACTTTTGATGACTTCCCATTTTCGGTGACCTCCCACTTTTGATGATTTCCCTATTTTGATGACTTCCCTCTTTTAACAACTCCCCATATTTCTTGACTTCCTGCCTTGGTGACTTCCCGCTTTTTGTGACTTCCCACTTTTGATAACCTCCCACTTTTTCTTGACTTCCCACTTTTTCTTGACTTCCCACTTTTGATGACTTCCCAGTTTTTCTTGATTCTCACTTTTGACGAGTCCCCACGTTTTCTTGACTTCCCACTCTGGATGAACTCCCACTTTTTCTTGACTTCCAATTTTTAACCTCCCTATTTTGATGAATTCACTCTTTTGATGACTCCCCACTTTTTCCTGACCTCCCGCTTTCGGTGACTTCCCAATTTTTGGTAACTTCCACTTTTGATGATTTCCTTCTTTTGACAACTACCCGCCTTTCTTGACTTCTCACTTTTGATGAATTCCACCTTTTCTTGACTTCCAACTTTGATGAGTTCCCACTATTGATGACTTTCCATTTTTGGTGACTTCTCACTTTGATGACTTCCCTCTTTTGATGACTTCCAATTTTTTCCTGACATCCCACTTTTTCTTGACTCCCACTTTTTCTTGACTTCCATTTTTGAGACTTCCCACTTTGATTACTTCCACTTTATCTTGACTTCTCACTTTTGATGACTTCCCATTTCGGATGACTTTCCCTTTTTCTTGACTTCCCAATTTTTCATAACCTCCCTATTTTGATGAATTCACTCTTTTGATGACTCCCGACTTTTTCCTGACCTCCCGCTTTCGGTGACTTCCCGATTTTGGTAACTCCCACTTTTGATGATTTCCTTCTTTTGATGACTACCCGCCTTCTCTTGACTTCCCACTTTTGATGTCCTCCCATGTTCTCTTGACTTCCCACTTTTTCTTGAGTTCCCACGTTTTCTTGACCTCCCACTTTTTCTTTTCTTCCCCACTTTTGTTGAGTTCCACTATTGATGACTTCTCATTTTCGGTGACTTCCCACTTTTTATGACTTCCCAATTTTGAGGACTTCTCACTTTTTTCTGACTTCCCACTTTTTTTTGACTTCCTGCATTTCTTGACTTCCCATTTTTGATGATTTCCCACTTTTTCTTGACTTTCCACTTTTGATGACCTCCCACTTTTTCTTTGACTTCCCACTTTTGATGAGTTCCCACTGTTGATGACTTTCCATTTTTGGTGACATCCCACTTTTGATGACTTCCCTCTTTTGACGGTTTCCCACTTTTGATGACTTCCCACTTTTTCTTCAATTCTCACTTTTGACGACATCCCACTTTTTCTTGACTTCCCACTTTTGATGCCTTCTCACTTTTAATAACCTCCCTTGTTATTTTGACATCTCACTGTTGATGAATTCACACTTTTTAACGAATCTTCCCACTTCTTCTTCACTTCCCGCCTTTGATGACTTCCAACCTTTTCTAGATTTGCCCTTTTTGATGATTTCCCCCTTTTAATGACTTCCTACTTTTTCTTTACTTGCCATATTTTCTAGACTTCACATATTTCATGACTTTCCACTTTTGATGACTTCCTTATTTTTCTTGACTTCCGACTTTGGATTACTTTTCGCCTTTGATGACTTCCCACTCTTTCTTTACCTCCCATATTTCATGACTTCCTACTTTTGATGCCTTCCCACTTTTTCATGATTTCCAATTTCTTTTGATTTCCCACTTTTTGATGACTTCCCACTTATTGATGACTTCCCACTTTTTGATGACTTCCATTTTCCGTGACCTCCCACTTTTGATGATTTCCCAATTTTGAGGACTTCCCACGTTTTCTTGATTTCCCACTTTTTCTTGACTTCCCACCTTTTGATGACTTCCCACTTTTTCTTGACTTCCCGCTTTTGATGACATCCCACGTTTTTTGTCCTGCTACTTTTTCTTGACTTACCACTTTTGATGAGGTCCCACTTTTTCTTGACTTCCCACTTTTGTTGACTTCTCACTTTTTCTTGAATTCTCACTTTTGACGACTCCCCACTTTTTCTTGACTTCCCGCTTTTGGTGACTTCCCAATTTTGACAACTTCCCAATTTTGATGATTTCCCCCTTTCGATGACTTCCCACGTTTTCTTGACTTCCGACTGTGGATGACCTGCCACTTTTTCTTGACTTTCCACTTTTTCTTGACTTCCCACTTTTCATGACTTCCCAGTTTTTCTTGAATTCTCACTTTTGACGACTCCGTACGTTTTCGTGACTTCCCACTCTGGATGACCTCCCACTTTTTCTTGACTTTCCACTTTTGATGACCTCCCACTTTTTCTTGTCTTCCCACTTTTGATGAATTCCCACTATTGATGACTTTCCATTTTTGGTGACATCCCACTTTTGATGACTTCCCTCTTTTGACGGCTTCCCACTTTTTCTTGAATTCCCATCTTTGATAACTTCCCACTATTTCCTGACATCCCATTTTTTCTTGACTTCCCACTTTTTCTTGACTTCCCACTTTTGATGACTTGCCGCTTTTTCTTGAAATCTCACTTTTGACGACATCCACCTTTTTCTTGACTTCCCACTTTTGATGCTTTCTCTTTTAATAACTTCCCTTGTTATTTTGACATCTCACTGTTGATGAATTCACACTTTTATCGACTTCCCACTTCTTCTTGACTTCCCACCTTTTCTTGACTTCCCGCAATTTCTTGACTTCCCATGTTTGATGACTTCCCACTTTTTCTTGACGTCCCTCTTTTGATGACTTCCCACTTTTTCTTGATTTCCCACTTTTCATGAGTTCCCACTATTGATGACTTTCACCTTGATGACTCCACTTTTGATGACTTCCCACTTTTTTTGGTTTTCCGCTTTCGGTGACTTCCCACTTTTGATGCCTTCTCACTTTTAATAACTTCCCTTGTTATTTTGACATCTCACTGTTGATGAATTCACACTTTTAACGACTTCCCACTTTTCTTGATTTCCCACCTTTTCTTGACTTCCCGCAATTTCTTGACTTCCCATTTTTGATGACTTCCCACTTTTCTTGACGTCCCACTTTTGACTTCCCACTTTTTCTTGATTCCCACTTTTGATGAGTTCCCACTATTGAAGACTCCCATTTTTGGTGACTTCCCACTTCTTCTTGACTTCCCACCTTTTCTTGACTTCCCGCAATTTCTCGACTTCCCATTTTTGATGACTTCCCACTTTTTCTTGACGTCCCTCTTTTGACAACATCCCACTTTTTCTTGACTTCCCACCTTTGATGACTTCCCACTTTTTCTTGACTTCCCGCTTTCGATGACATCCCACTTTTTTTGTCCTGCTACTTTTTCTTGACTTGCCACTTATGATGACTTCCCACTTTTGATGACTTCCCATTTTCGGTGACCTCCCACTTTTGATGATTTCCCTATTTTGATGACTTCCCTCTTTTAACAACTCCCCATATTTTCTTGACTTCCTGCCTTGGTGACTTCCCGCTTTTTGTGACTTCCCACTTTTGATAACCTCCCACTTTTTCTTGACTTCCCACTTTTTCTTGACTTCCCACTTTTGATGACTTCCCAGTTTTTCTTGAATTCTCACTTTTGACGAGTCCCCACGTTTTCTTGACTTCCCACTCTGGATGAACTCCCACTTTTTCTTGACTTCCCAATTTTTTATAACCTCCCTATTTTGATGAATTCACTCTTTTGATGACTCCCCACTTTTCTTGACTTGCCGCTTTTGGTGACTTCACAATTTTGACAACTTCCCAATTTTGATGATTTCCCCCTTTTGATGACTTGCCACGTTTTCTTGACTTCCCACTGTGGATGACCTCCCACTTTTTCTTGACTTTCCACTTTTTCTTGACTTCCCACTTTGGATGACTTCCCTCTTTTGACGACTTCCCACTTTTTCTTGAATTCCCATCTTTGATGACTTCCCACCTTCTCCTGACATCCCACCTCTTCTTGACTTCCCACCTTTTATTGACTTCCCGCAATTTCTTGACTTCCCATTTTTGATGACTTTCCACTTTTTCTTGACGTTCCACTTTTTCTTGACTTCCCACTTTTGATGCTTTCTCACTTTTAATAACTTCCCTTGTTATTTTGACATCTCACTGTTGATGAATTCACACTTTAACGACTTCACACTTCTTCTTGACTTCCCACCTTTTCTTGACTTCCCGCAATTTCTTGACTTCCCATTTTTGAAGACTTCCCACTTTTTCTTGACGTCCCTCTTTTGATGACTTCCCACTTTTTCTTGATTTCCCACTTTTAATGAGTTCCCACTATTGATGACTTCCACCTTTGATGACATCCCAATTTTGATGACTTCCCACTTTTTCTTGGTTTTCCGCTTTCGGTGACTTCCCCCTTTTGATGCCTTCTCACTTTTAATAACTTCCCTTTTTATTTTGACATCTCACTGTTGATGAATTCACACTTTTAACGACTTCCCACTTCTTCTTGACTTCCCACCTTTTCTTGACTTCCCGCAATTTCTTGACTTCCCATTTTTGATGACTTCCCACTTTTTCTTGACGTCCCACTTTTGATGACTTCCACTTTTTCTTGATTTCCCACTTTTGATGAGTTCCCACTATTGATGACTTCCACCTTTTCCTGACATCCCACTTTTTCTTGACTTCCCACTTTTTCTTGACTTCCCACTTTTGATGACTTTCCACTTTTTCTTGAATTCTCGCTTTTGACGACATCCCACTTTTTCTTGACTTCCCACTTTTGATGCCTTCTCACTTTTAATAACCTCCCTTGTTATTTTGACATCTCACTGTTGATGAATTCACACTTTTAACGACTTCCCACTTCTTCTTGACTTCCCGCCTTTGATGACTTTCAACCTTTTCTAGATTTGCCCTTTTTGATGATTTCCCACTTTTGATGACCTCCTACTTTTTCTTTACTTGCCATATTTTCTAGACTTCACATATTTCATGACTTCCCCACTTTTAATGACTTCCTTTTTTTTCCTGACTTCCGACTTTGGATTACTTTTCACCTTTGATGACTTCCCACTCTTTCTTGACCTCCCATATTTCATGACTTCCTACTTTTGATGCCTTCCCACTTTTTCATGATTTCCAATTTCTTTTGATTTCCCACTTTTGATGACTTCCCACTTATGATGACTTCCCACTTTTGATGACTTCCCATTTTCGGTGACCTCCCACTTTTGATGATTTCCCTATTTTGATGACTTCCCTCTTTTAACAACTCCCCATATTTTCTTGACTTCCTGCCTTTGGTGACTTCCCGCTTTTTTGTGACTTCCCACTTTGATAACCTCCCACTTTTTCTTGACTTCCCACTTTTTCTTGACTTCCCACTTTTGATGACTTCCCAGTTTTTCTTGAATTCTCACTTTTGACGAGTCCCCACGTTTTCTTGACTTCCCACTCTGGATGAACTCCCACTTTTTCTTGACTTCCCAATTTTTTATAACCTCCCTATTTTGATGAATTCACTCTTTTGATGACTCCCCACTTTTTCCTGACCTCCCGCTTTCGGTGACTTCACAATTTTGACAACTTCCCAATTTTGATGATTTCCCCCTTTTGATGACTTGCCACGTTTTCTTGACTTCCCACTGTGGATGACCTCCCACTTTTTCTTGACTTTCCACTTTTTCTTGACTTCCCACTTTGGATGACTTCCCTCTTTTGACGACTTCCCACTTTTTCTTGAATTCCATCTTTGATGACTTCCCACCTTCTCCTGACATCCCACCTCTTCTTGACTTCCCACCTTTTATTGACTTCCCGCAATTTCTTGACTTCCCATTTTTGATGACTTCCCACTTTTTCTTGACGTCCCACTTTTGATGACTTCCACTTTTTCTTGATTTCCCACTTTTGATGATTCCCACTATTGATGACTTCCACCTTTTCCTGACATCCCACTTTTCTTGACTTCCCACTTTTTCTTGACTTCCCACTTTTGATGACTTTCCACTTTTTCTTGAATTCTCGCTTTTGACGACATCCCACTTTTTCTTGACTTCCCACTTTTGATGCCTTCTCACTTTTAATAACCTCCCTTGTTATTTTGACATCTCACTGTTGATGAATTCACACTTTTAACGACTTCCCACTTCTTCTTGACTTCCCGCCTTTGATGACTTTCAACCTTTTCTAGATTTGCCCTTTTTGATGATTTCCCACTTTTGATGACCTCCTACTTTTTCTTTACTTGCCATATTTTCTAGACTTCACATATTTCATGACTTCCCCACTTTTAATGACTTCCTTTTTTTTCCTGACTTCCGACTTTGGATTACTTTTCACCTTTGATGACTTCCCACTCTTTCTTGACCTCCCATATTTCATGACTTCCTACTTTTGATGCCTTCCCACTTTTTCATGATTTCCAATTTCTTTTGATTTCCCACTTTTGATGACTTCCCACTTATGATGACTTCCCACTTTTGATGACTTCCCATTTTCGGTGACCTCCCACTTTTGATGATTTCCCTATTTTGATGACTTCCCTCTTTTAACAACTCCCCATATTTTCTTGACTTCCTGCCTTTGGTGACTTCCCGCTTTTTTGTGACTTCCCACTTTTGATAACCTCCCACTTTTTCTTGACTTCCCACTTTTTCTTGACTTCCCACTTTTGATGACTTCCCAGTTTTTCTTGAATTCTCACTTTTGACGAGTCCCCACGTTTTCTTGACTTCCCACTCTGGATGAACTCCCACTTTTTCTTGACTTCCCAATTTTTTATAACCTCCCTATTTTGATGAATTCACTCTTTTGATGACTCCCCACTTTTTCCTGACCTCCCGCTTTCGGTGACTTCCCAATTTTGGTAACTTCCCACTTTTGATGATTTCCTTCTTTTGACAACTACCCGCCTTCTCTTGACTTCTCACTTTTGATGAATTCCCACCTTTTCTTGACTTCCAACTTTTGATGAGTTCCCACTATTGATGACTTTCCATTTTTGGTGACTTCTCACTTTTGATGACTTCCCTCTTTTGATGACTTCCAATTTTTTCCTGACATCCCACTTTTTCTTGACTTCCCACTTTTTCTTGACTTCCCATTTTTGATGACTTCCCACTTTTGATTACTTCCACTGTATCTTGACTTCTCACTTTTGATGACTTCCCATTTCGGATGACTTTCCACTTTTTCTTGACTTCCCAATTTTTCATAACCTCCCTATTTTGATGAATTCACTCTTTTGATGACTCCCGACTTTTTCCTGACCTCCCGCTTTCGGTGACTTCCCGATTTTGGTAACTTCCCACTTTTGATGATTTCCTTCTTTTGATGACTACCCGCCTTCTCTTGACTTCCCACTTTTGATGTCCTCCCATGTTCTCTTGACTTCCCACTTTTTCTTGAGTTCCCACGTTTTCTTGACCTCCCACTTTTTCTTTTCTTCCCACTTTTGTTGAGTTCCACTATTGATGACTTCTCATTTTCGGTGACTTCCCACTTTTTATGACTTCCCAATTTTGAGGACTTCTCACTTTTTCTGACTTCCCACTTTTTTTGACTTCCTGCATTTTCTTGACTTCCCATTTTTGATGATTTCCCACTTTTTCTTGACTTTCCACTTTTGATGACCTCCCACTTTTCTTGACTTCCCACTTTTGATGAGTTCCCACTGTTGATGACTTTCCATTTTTGGTGACATCCCACTTTTGATGACTTCCCTCTTTTGACGGTTTCCCACTTTTGATGACTTCCCACTTTTTCTTCAATTCTCACTTTTGACGACATCCCACTTTTTCTTGACTTCCCACTTTTGATGCCTTCTCACTTTTAATAACCTCCCTTGTTATTTTGACATCTCACTGTTGATGAATTCACACTTTTAACGACTTCCCACTTCTTCTTCACTTCCCGCCTTTGATGACTTCCAACCTTTTCTAGATTTGCCCTTTTTGATGATTTCCCCCTTTTGATGACCTCCTACTTTCTTTACTTGCCATATTTTCTAGACTTCACATATTTCATGACTTTCCCATTTTTGATGACTTCCTTATTTTTCTTGACTTCCGACTTTGGATTACTTTTCGCCTTTGATGACTTCCCACTCTTTCTTTACCTCCCATATTTCATGACTTCCTACTTTTGATGCCTTCCCACTTTTTCATGATTTCCAATTTCTTTTGATTTCCCACTTTTGATGACTTCCCACTTATGATGACTTCCCACTTTTGATGACTTCCCATTTTCCGTGACCTCCCACTTTTGATGATTTCCCAATTTTGAGGACTTCCCACGTTTTCTTGATTTCCCACTTTTTCTTGACTTCCCACCTTTGATGACTTCCCACTTTTTCTTGACTTCCCGCTTTTGATGACATCCCACGTTTTTTGTCCTGCTACTTTTTCTTGACTTACCACTTTTGATGAGGTCCCACTTTTTCTTGACTTCCCACTTTTGTTGACTTCTCACTTTTTCTTGAATTCTCACTTTTGACGACTCCCCACTTTTTCTTGACTTCCCGCTTTTGGTGACTTCCCAATTTTGACAACTTCCCAATTTTGATGATTTCCCCCTTTCGATGACTTCCCACGTTTTCTTGACTTCCGACTGTGGATGACCTGCCACTTTTTCTTGACTTTCCACTTTTTCTTGACTTCCCACTTTTCATGACTTCCCAGTTTTTCTTGAATTCTCACTTTTGACGACTCCGTACGTTTTCGTGACTTCCCACTCTGGATGACCTCCCACTTTTTCTTGACTTTCCACTTTTGATGACCTCCCACTTTTTCTTGTCTTCCCACTTTTGATGAATTCCCACTATTGATGACTTTCCATTTTTGGTGACATCCCACTTTTGATGACTTCCCTCTTTTGACGGCTTCCCACTTTTTCTTGAATTCCCATCTTTGATAACTTCCCACTATTTCCTGACATCCCATTTTTTCTTGACTTCCCACTTTTTCTTGACTTCCCACTTTTGATGACTTGCCGCTTTTTCTTGAAATCTCACTTTTGACGACATCCACCTTTTTCTTGACTTCCCACTTTTGATGCTTTCTCACTTTTAATAACTTCCCTTGTTATTTTGACATCTCACTGTTGATGAATTCACACTTTTATCGACTTCCCACTTCTTCTTGACTTCCCACCTTTTCTTGACTTCCCGCAATTTCTTGACTTCCCATGTTTGATGACTTCCCACTTTTTCTTGACGTCCCTCTTTTGATGACTTCCCACTTTTTCTTGATTTCCCACTTTTCATGAGTTCCCACTATTGATGACTTTCACCTTTGATGACTTCCCACTTTTGATGACTTCCCACTTTTTCTTGGTTTTCCGCTTTCGGTGACTTCCCACTTTTGATGCCTTCTCACTTTTAATAACTTCCCTTGTTATTTTGACATCTCACTGTTGATGAATTCACACTTTTAACGACTTCCCACTTCTTCTTGATTTCCCACCTTTTCTTGACTTCCCGCAATTTCTTGACTTCCCATTTTTGATGACTTCCCACTTTTTCTTGACGTCCCATTTTTGATGACTTCCCACTTTTTCTTGATTTCCCACTTTTGATGAGTTCCCACTATTGAAGACTTCCCATTTTTGTGTGACTTCCCACTTCTTCTTGACTTCCCACCTTTTCTTGACTTCCCGCAATTTCTCGACTTCCCATTTTTGATGACTTCCCACTTTTTCTTGACGTCCCTCTTTTGACAACATCCCACTTTTTCTTGACTTCCCACCTTTGATGACTTCCCACTTTTTCTTGACTTCCCGCTTTCGATGACATCCCACTTTTTTTGTCCTGCTACTTTTTCTTGACTTGCCATTTATGATGACTTCCCACTTTTGATGACTTCCCTTTTTCGGTGACCTCCCACTTTTGATGATTTCCCTATTTTGATGACTTCCCTCTTTTAACAACTCCCCATATTTTCTTGACTTCCTGCCTTGGTGACTTCCCGCTTTTTTGTGACTTCCCACTTTTGATAACCTCCCACTTTTCTTGACTTCCCACTTTTTCTTGACTTCCCACTTTTGATGACTTCCCAGTTTTTCTTGAATTCTCACTTTTGACGAGTCCCCACGTTTTCTTGACTTCCCACTCTGGATGAACTCCCACTTTTTCTTGACTTCCCAATTTTTTATAACCTCCCTATTTTGATGAATTCACTCTTTTGATGACTCCCCACTTTTTCTTGACTCCCGCTTTCGGTGACTTCACAATTTGACAACTTCCCAATTTGATGATTCCCCCTTTTGATGACTTGCCACGTTTTCTTGACTTCCCACTGTGGATGACCTCCCACTTTTTCTTGACTTTCCACTTTTTCTTGACTCCCACTTTGGATGACTTCCCTCTTTTGACGACTTCCCACTTTTTCTGAATTCCCATCTTTGATGACTTCCCACCTTCTCCTGACATCCCACCTCTTCTTGACTTCCCACCTTTTATTGACTTCCCGCAATTTCTTGACTTCCCATTTTTGATGACTTTCCACTTTTCTTGACGTTCCACTTTTTCTTGACTTCCCACTTTTGATGCTTTCTCACTTTTAATAACTTCCCTTGTTATTTTGACATCTCACTGTTGATGAATTCACACTT
>RQOL01000148.1:0-26571 GCA_013076295.1 Sanderia malayensis
CATTTTTACTTGTATTAAGTGATATTGACATTCATTCCACAATTTACACATGAATCACGTTAATACAGCTAAAACCGACTGATTGAAATACACTTTTTACTTCTTTTCCGTGATATTAACATTCATTCCCACAATTTACACATGAATCCACGTTAATACAGAGAAAACGACTGATTGAAATACACCATTTTTACTTGTTTTAATTGATATTAACATTCATTCCCACAATTTACGCAGAAATCCCTGGTAATACAGCTAAAATTGACGATTGAAATACACCCTTTTTACTTTTGTTCCGTGATATTAACATTCATTCCACAATTTACACATGAATTGACGTAAATACAGATGACATTGGCTGATTGAAATACACCATTTTTACTTGTTTTCCGCTATATTACATTCATTCCCACAATTTACACATGAATCCACTAAATACAGTAGTCCTGACTAATTGAAATACACCTTTTTTACTTGTTTTCCGGGATATTTACATTCATTCCCACATTTTACACATGAATCCACGTTAATACAGCTAAAATTGACTGATTGAAATACATTTTACTGTTTCCGTGATATTAACATTCATTCCCACAATTTACACACGAATCCACGTTAATACAGAGAAAACTGACTGATTGAAATAAAACATTTTTACTTGTTTTAAGTGATATTAACATTCATTCCCACAATTTACGCAGAAATCCCGGTAATACAGCTAAAATTGACGATTGAAATACACCCTTTTTACTTTTGTCCGTGATATTAACATTCTTCCCACAATTTACACATCAATTGACTTTATATATTTGTAAAAGTGACTGATTGAAATACACCTTTTTGACTTGTTTTCCTATATTAACATTCTTTCCCACAATTTACACATGAATCAACGTTAATAGAGCTAAGCCTGACTAATTAAAATAGACCTTTTTTACTTGTATTAAGTGATATTGACATTCATTCCCACAATTTACACATGAACTCAAGTTAATACAGCTAAAACCGACTGATTGAAATACACTTTTTTACTTCTTTTCCGTGATAATTAACATTCATTCCCACAATTTACACATGAATCACGTTAATACAGAAAAAACTGACTGATTGAAATACACAATTTTACTTGTTTTAATTGATATTAACATTCATTCCCATAATTTACGCAGAAATCCCTGGTAATACAGCTAAAATTACGATTGAAATACACCCTTTTACTTTTGTCCGTCATATTAACATTCTTCCCACAATTTACACATGAATTGACGTAAATACAGATGACATTGCTGATTCAAATACACCATTTTTACTTGTTTTCTGCTATATTACCATTCATTCCCACAATTTACAGATGAATCCACCGAAATACAGTAGTCCTGACTAATTGAAATAAACCTTTTTTACTTGTTTTAAGTGATATTAACATTCATTCCCACAATTTACGCAGAAATCCCGTAATACAGCTAAATTGACGATTGAAATACACCCTTTTTACTTTTGTTTCGTGATATTAACATTCATTCCCACAAGTTACACATGAATCTACGTTAATAGAGCTAAACCTGACTAATTGAAATACACTTTTTACTTGTTTTCCCTGATATTAACTTTCATTCCCACAATTTACACATGAATCACCGTTAATAAAGCAAAAATACTAATTGAAATAAACCTTTTTTGCTTGATCTCCGTCATAGTAACATTCCTTCCACATTTTCACATGAATGGATGTAAATACTGGGCAAACTGACTGATTGAATACACCATTTTTATTGTTTTCGTGATATTTACATTCATTCCACAACTTAAACATGAATTCACGATATACAGCTAATCCTGACTGATTGAAATACACCTTTTTTACTTGTTTCGTGATATTACATTCATTCCACAATTTACACATCAATCCACTTAATAGACCTAAACCTGACTAATTAAAATTGACCTTTTTTACTTGTATTAATTGATAATGACATTCATTCCCACAATTTACACATGAATTGACCTTATAAACATGTAAAACTGACTGATTGAAATACACCTTTTTTACTTGTTTTCCGTGATATTAACATTAATTCCCACAATTTACACATGAATTGACCTTATAACCATGTAAAACTGACTGATTGAAATACACCTTTTTTACTTGTTTTCCGTGATATTAACATTCATTCCCACAATTTACACATGAATCCACTTTAATACAGGTAAAATTGACTGATTGAAATTCACCCTTTTCACTCTTTTCCGTGATATTAACCTTCATTCCCACAATTTACACATGAATTAAAGTAAATACAGGGATAACTGACTGATTGAATTACACTTTTTTTACTTTTTTCTGTGATTTTAACATTAATTCCCACAATTTACACATGAATTGACTTCATAAAAAGGTAAAACTGACTGTTTGCAATACACCTTTTTTACTTGTTTTCCGTGATATTAACATTCATTCTCACAATTTACACATGAATCCACGTTAATACAGGTAAAATTGACTGATTGAAATTCACCCTTTTCACTTTTTTCCGTGATATTAACATTCATTTCAACAAGTTAGACATGAATCCACTTTAATACAGCTAAAATTTACTGATTGAAATTCACCCTTTTTACTTATTTCCGTGATTTTAACATTCATTCTCACAAATTACACATGAATCCACGTTAAAACAGTTAATCCTGACTGATTGAATTACCCCTTTTTAAATTGTTTTCTGTAATTTTAACATTCTTTCCCACACTTTACACGTGAATTGACTTTATAAAGATTTGAAGCTGACTAATTGAAACAAACCTTTTTTACTTTTTTCCGTGATTTTGACTTTCATTCCCACAAATTACACATGAATCCACGTTAATACAGCTAATCCTGACTGATTGAATTACACCTTTTTTACTTTTTTTCCGTGATATTAACATTCATTCCCACAATTTACACATGAATCCACGTTAATACAGGTAAAATTGACTGATTGAAATTCACCCTTTTCACTTTTTTCCGTGATATTAACCTTCATTCCCACAATTTACACATGAATTAACGTAAATACAGGGATAACTGACTGATTGAAATACACTCTTTTTACTTTTTTTCCGCTATATTGACTTTCATTCCCACAATTTGCACATGAATCCACGTTAATACAGCTAAAATTGACTGATTGAAATTCACCCTTTTTTAATTGTTTTCCGTAATTTTAACATTCTTTCCCACACTTTACACGTGAATTGACATTATAAACATTTAAAACTGACTAATTGAAATACACCTTTTTTACTTTTTTCCGTGATGTTGACGTTCATTCCCATTCATGTTAATTGTCATGTTCATTCATGTTAATACAGGGAAACTGACTGATTGAAATACACTTTTTTTCTCCTTTTCCGTGATATTAACATTCATTCCCACAATTTACACATGAATTAAGGTAAATACAGGAAAAACTGACTGATTGAAATACACCTTTTTTACTTTTTTCCCGTGATATTGACGTTCATTCCCATTCATGTTAATTGTCATGTTCATTCATGTTAATACAGGGAAACTGACTGATTGAATTACACTTTTTTTACTTGTTTTCCGTGATTTTAACATTAATTCCCACAATTTATACATGAATTGACTTTATATACAGGTAAAAGTGGCTGATTGAAATACACCTTTTTTACTTGTTTACTGATATTTACATTCATTCCCACATTTTACACGTGAATCCACGTTAATACAGCTAAAATTCACTGATTGAAATTCACCCTTTTTACTATTTCCTGTGATATTAACATTCATTCCCACAATTTACACATGAATAAACGTAAATACAGGGAAAACTGACTGATTGAAATACACCATTTTTACTTGTTTTCCGTGATATTAACATTCATTCCCGCAATTTACATATGAATCCACGTTAATACAGGTAAAATTGACTGATTGAAATTCACCCTTTTCATTTTTTTCCGTGATATTAACATTCATTCCCACAATTTACACATGAATTAACGTAAATACAGGAAAAACTGACTGATTGAAATGCACTCTTTTTACTTGTTTTCCGTGATATTAACATTCATTCCAACAACTTAGACATGAATCCACTTTAATACAGCTAAAATTGACTGATTGAAATTCACCCTTTTTACTTTTTTCCGTGATTTTAACATTCATTCTCACAAATTACACATGAATCCACGTTAAAACAGTTAATCCTGACTGATTGAATTACCCCTTTTTTAATTGTTTTCCGTAATTTTAACATTCTTTCCCACACTTTACACGTGAATTGACTTTATAAACATTTAAAACTGACTAATTGAAATACACCTTTCTTACTTTTTTCCCGTGATATTGACGTTCATTCCCATTCATGTTAATTGTCATGTTCATTCATGTTAATACAGGGAAACTGACTGATTGAAATACACATTTTTTCTCCTTTTCCGTGATATTAACATTCATTCCCACAATTTACAAATGAATCCCCGTTAATACAGCTAAAATTGACTGATTGAAAGTCACCCTTTTTACTTTTTCCCGTGATATTATCATTCATTCCCACAATTTACACATGAATTAAGGTAAATACAGGAAAAACTGACTGATTGAAATACACCTTTTTTACTTGTTTTCCGTGATATTAACTCTCATTCACACAATTTACACATGAATTGACTTTATATACATGTAAAACTGACTGATTGAAATACACCATTTTTATTTGTTTTCCGTTATATTAACATTCATTCGCACAACTTACACCAATCCACCTTAATACAGCTAATCCTGATTGATTGAATTACACCTTTTTTACATTTCCGTGATTTTAAATTCTTTCCCACAATTTCCATGAATTAACGTAAAAACAGGTGACACTGGCTAATTGAAATGCACCATTTTTACTTTTTTTCCGTGAAAGTAACATTCATTCCCACAATTTACACATGAATCCACTTAAATACAGCTAGTCCTGACTGATTGAATTACACTTTTTTTACTTGTTTTCCGTGATTTTAACATTAATTCCCACAATTTACACATGAATTGACTTTATATACAGGTAAAATGGCTGATTGAAATACACCTTTTTACTTGTTTACTGGGATATTTAACATTCATTCCCACATTTTACACATGAATCCACGTTAATACAGCTAAAATTCACTGATTGAAATTCACCCTTTTTACATTTTCCTGTGATATTAACATTCATTCCAACAATTTACACATGAATTAACGTAAATACAGGGAAAACTGACTGATTGAAATACACCATTTTTACTTGTTTTCCGTGATATTAACATTCATTCCCGCAATTTACATATGAATCCACGTTAATACAGGTAAAATTGACTGATTGAAATTCACCCTTTTCACCTTTTTCCGTGATATTAACATTCATTCCCACAATTTACACGAATTAACGTAAATACAGGAAAAACTGACTGATTGAAATACACTCTTTTTACTTGTTTTCCGTGATATTAACATTCATTCCAACAACTCAGACATGAATCCACTTTAATACAGCTAAAATTGACTGATTGAAATTCACCCTTTTTACTTTTTTCCGTGATTTTAACATTCATTCTCACAAATTACACATGAATCCACGTTAAAACAGTTAATCCTGACTGATTGAATTACCCCTTTTTTAATTGTTTTCCGTAATTTTAAAATTCTTTCCCACACTTTACACGTGAAATGACTTTATAAACATTTAAAGCTGACTAATTGAAACACACGTTTTTTACTTTTTTCCGTGATTTTGACTTCCATTCCCACAACAAAATACACATGAATCCACGTTAATACAGCTAATCCTGACTGATTGAATTACACCTTTTTTACTTTTTTTCCGTGATATTAACATTCATTCCCACAATTACGCAGAATCCACCTTAATACCGCTAGTCCTGACTGATTGAATCACACTTTTTTTACTTGTTTTCCGTCATTTTAACATTCATTCTCACAAATTACACATGAATCCACGTTAAAACAGTTAACCCTGACTGATTGAATTCCCCCTTTTTTAATTGTTTTCCGTAATTTTAACATTCTTCCCACACTTTACACGTGAATTGACATTATAAACATTTAAAACTGACTAATTGAAATACACCTTTTTACTTTTTCCCGTGATATTGACGTTCATTCCCATTCATGTTAATTGTCATGTTCATTCATGTTAATACAGGGAAACTGACTGATTGAAATACACTTTTTTTCTCCTTTTCCGTGATATTAACATTCATTTCCACAATTTACACATGAATTAAGGTAAATACAGGAAAAACTGACTGATTGGAAATACACCATTTTTACTTGTTTTCCGTGATATTAACTCTCATTCACACAATTTACACATGAATTGACTTTATATACATGTAAAACTGACTGATTGAAATACACCATTTTTTATTTGTTTTCCGTTATATTAACATTCATTCGCACAACTTACACATCAATCCACTTAAATAGAGCTAGTCCTGACTGATTGAATTACACTTTTTTTACTTTTTTTCCGTGATTTTAACATTAATTCCCACAATTTACACATGAATTGACTTTATATACAGGTAAAAGTGGCGGATTGAAATACACCTTTTTACTGTTTACTGGATATTTACATTCATTCCCACATTTACACATGAATCCACGTTAATACAGCTAAAATTCACTGATTGAAATTCACCCTTTTTACTTTTTCCTGTGATAATAACATTCATTCCCACAATTTACACATGAATTAACGTAAATACAGGGAAAACTGACTGATTGAAATACACCATTTTTACATGTTATCCGTGATATTAACATTCATTCCAGCAATTTACATATGAATCCACGTTAATACAGGTAAATTGACTGATTGAATTCACCCTTTTCACTTTTTTCGGTGATATTAACATTCATTCCTACAATTTACACATAAATTAACGTAAATACAGGGAAAACTGACTGATTGAAATACACTCCTTTTACTTGTTTTCTGTGATATTAACATTCATTCCCATAATTTAGACAGGAATCCACGTTAATGCAGCTAAAATTAACTGATTGAAATGCACCCTTTTTACTTTTTTCCGTGAAATTTACATTCATTCCCACAATTTACACATGAATCCACGATAATACAGTTCATTAGACTCAGTAAAGTAACACCTTAATTACTTGTTTTCCGTGATATTAACATTCATTCCCACAATTTACACATGAATCCACCTTAATACAGCGAATCCTGATTGATTGAAATACACCATTTTTACTTGTTTTCCGTGATATTAACATTCATTCCTACAATTTACGCAGAAATCCCCAGTAATACAGCTAAAGTTGACGATTGAAAAAACACCCTTTTTCCTTTTCTTCCTTGATGTTAACATTCAATCCCACAATTTACAGATGAATTGACTTTAAATACATGAAAACTGGACTGATTGAAATACACCCATTTTACTTTTTTCCGTGATATTAACATTCATTCCCACAATTTACACATGAAACCACTTAACACAGCTAGTCCTGACCGATTCAAATACCCTTGTTTTACTTGTTTTCAGCGATTTTAACATTAATTCCCACAATTTGAACATGAATTAACTTTATATACAGGTAAAACTGACTGATTGAAATACACCATTTTTACTTGTTTTCCGTGATATTAACATTGATTCCCACAATTTACACATGAATTGACGAAATACTGGGCAAACTGACTGATTGAATAACACCATTTTTACTTGTTTTCCGTGATATTAAAATTAATTCCCACAATTGACACATAAATCGACTTTATAAACATTTAAAACTGACTAATTGAAATACACCTTTTTTACTTTTTTCCGTGATATTGACGTTCATTCCCACAAATTACACATGAACTCACGTTAATACAGCTAACACTGACTGATTGAAAAACACTCTTTTACTTGTTTTAAGTGATATTCACATTCATTCCCACAATTTACGCAGAAATCCCCGGTAATACAGCTAAAATTGACGATTGAAATACACCCGTTTTACTTTTGTTGCGTGATATTAACATTCATTCGCACAACTTACACATCAATCCACCTTAATACAGCTAATCCTGATTGATTGAATTACACCTTTTTTACATCATTTCCGTAATTTTAAAATTCTTTCCCACAATTTCCACGGGAAATAACGTAAAAACAGGTGACACTGGCTGATTGAAATGCACCATTTTTACTTGTTTTCCGTGAAAGTAACATTAATTCCCACACTTTACACATAAATTGACTTTATATACATGTAAAACGGACTGATTGAACAACACGATTTTTACTTGCTTTCCGTTATATTAACATTCATTCCCACAATTTACACATGAATCCACTTAAATAGAGCTAGTCCTGACTGATTGAATTACACTTTTTTTACTTTTTTTCCGTGATTTTAACATTAATTCCCACAATTTACACATGAATTGACTTTATATACAGGTAAAAGTGGCTGATTGAAATACACCTTTTTTACTTGTTTACTGGGATATTTACATTCATTCCCACATTTTACACATGAATCCACTTTAATACAGCTAAAATTGACTGATTGAAATTCACCCTTTTTACTTTTTTCCGTGATTTTAACATTCATTCTCACAAATTACACATGAATCCACGTTAAAACAGTTAATCCTGACTGATTGATTTACCCCTTTTTTAATTGTTTTCCGTAATTTTAAAATTCTTTCCCACACTTTACACGTGAATTGACTTTATAAACATTTAAAGCTGACTAATTGAAACACACGTTTTTTACTTTTTTCCGTGATTTTGACTTCCATTCCCACAAATTACACATGAATCCACGTTAATACAGCTAATCCTGACTGATTGAATTACACCTTTTTTACTTTTTTTCCGTGATATTAACATTCATTCCCACAATTTACGCATGAATCCACCTTAATACAGCTAGTCCTGACTGATTGAATCACATTTTTTTACTTGTTTTCCGTGATTTTAACATTCATTATCACAAATTACACATGAATCCACGTTAAAACAGTTAAACCTGACTGATTGAATTCCCCCTTTTTTAATTGTTTTCCGTAATTTTAACATTCTTTCCCACACTTTACACGTGAATTGACATTATAAACATTTAAAACTGACTAATTGAAATACACTTTTTTACTTTTTTCCCGTGATATTGACGTTCATTCCCATTCATGTTAATTGTCATGTTCATTCATGTTAATACAGGGAAACTGACTGATTGAAATACACTTTTTTTCTCCTTTTCCGTGATATTAACATTCATTCCCACAATTTACACATGAATTAAGGTAAATACAGGAAAAACTGACTGATTGAAATACACCATTTTTACTTGTTTTCCGTGATATTAACTCTCATTCACACCAATTTACACATGAATTGACTTTATATACATGTAAAACTGACTGATTGAAATACACCATTTTTATTTGTTTTCCGTTATATAAACATTCATTCGCACAACTTACACATCAATCCACTTAAATACAGCTAGTCCTGACTGATTGAATTACACTTTTTTTACTTGTTTTCCGTGATTTTAACATCAATTCCCACAATTTACACATGAATTGACTTTATATACAGGTAACAGTGGCTGATTGAAATACACCTTTTTTACTTGTTTACTGGGATATTTACATTCATTCCCACATTTTACACGTGAATCCACGTTAATAAGCTAAATTCACTGATTGAAATTCACCCTTTTTACTTTTTCCTGTGATATTAACATTCATTCCCACAATTTACACATGAATTAACGTAAATACAGGAAAAGCTGACTGATTGAAATACACTCTTTTCACTTGTTTTCCGTCATATTAACTTTCATTCGAACAACTTAGACATGAATCCACTTTAATACAGCTAAAATTGACTGATTGAAATTCACCCCTTTTACTTTTTTCCGTGATTTTAACATTCATTCTCACAAATTACACATGAATTAACGTAAGTACAGGGAAAACTGACTGATTGAATTACAGCCATTTTTACTTGTTTTCCGTGATATTAACATTAATTCCACAATTTACACATGAATTGACCTTATAAACATGTAAAACTGACTGATTGAAATACACCTTTTTTACTTGTTTTCCGTGATATTAACATTCATTCCCACAATTTACACATGAATCCACTTTAATACAGGTAAAATTGACTGATTGAAATTCACCCTTTTCACTCTTTTCCGTGATATTAACCTTCATTCCCACAATTTACACATGAAATAAAGTAAATACAGGGATAACTGACTGATTGAATTACACTTTTTTACTTCTTTTCCGTGATTTTAACATTAATTCCCACAATTTACACATGAATTGACTTCATAAAAAAGTAAAACTGACTGTTTGCAATACACCTTTTTTACTTGTTTTCCGTGATATTAACATTCATTCTCACAATTTACACATGAATCCACGTTAATACAGGTAAAATTGACTGATTGAAATTCACCCTTTTCACTTTTTTCCGTGATATTAACATTCATTTCAACAAGTTAGACATGAATCCACTTTAATTCAGCTAAAATTTACTGATTGAAATTCACCTTTTTTACTTTTTTCCGTGATTTTGACTTTCATTCCCACAAATTACACATGAATCCACGTTAATACAGCTAATCCTGACTGATTGAATTACACCTTTTTTACTTTTTTTCCGTGATATTAACATTCATTCCCATAATTTACACATGAATCCACGTTAATACAGGTAAAATTGATTGATTGAAATTCACCCTTTTCACTTTTTTCCGTGATATTAACCTTCATTCCTACACTTTACACATAAATTGACTTTATATACTGTAATATCTTTGAAGGTGTTAGTGAGAGGAAGTCAGCACACGACTACATTCCGATCTATCTGTATCTTGACTGATTCAATATTACATTACATCATAACTTATTATATAATATAACATGCTGTGCATGCTGTGTGCACATGAGGAATTGCATGAACACTACATATACATGTAAAACGGACTGATTGAAGAACACCATTTTTACTTGCTTTCCGTTATATTAACATTCATTCCCACAATTTACACATGAATCCACCTAAATAGAGCTAGTCCTGACTGATTGAATCACACTTTTTTTACTTGTTTTCCGTGATTTTAACATTCATTCCCACAATTTACACATGAATTAAGGTTAATACAGCTAGAATTAACTGATTGTAATACACCCTTTTTACTTGTTTTCCCGTGATATTAGCATCCATTCCCACAATTTACGCAGAAATCCCCGTTAATACAGCTACAATTGACTGATTGAAATACACCCTTTTTACTTTTGTTGCGTGATATTAACATTCTTTCCCACAATTTGCACATGAATTGACGTAAATACAGGGGAAACGGAATGATTGAAATACACCTTTTTGGCTTGTTTTCCGTTATATTAACATTCTTTCCACAATTTACACATGAATCTACGTTAATAGAGCTAAACCTGACTAATTGAAATACAACCTTTTTCAATTGTTTTCCGTGATATTAACTTTCATTCCCACAATTTACACATGAATTGACTTTATAATCATGTAAAACTGACTGATTGAAATACACCTTTTTTTCTTGTTTTCCGTGATATTAACATTCATTACCACAATTTACACATAAATCCACGTTAATACAGGTAAAATGGACAGATTGAAATTCATCCTTTTCACTTTTTTCCGTGATATTAACATTCATTCCCACAATTTACACATGAATCCACCTTAATACAGCGAATCCTGATTGATTGAATTACACCTTTTTTACATCTTTTCCGTGATTTTAAATTCTTTCCCACAATTTACACATGAATTGACTTTATATACAGGTAAAAGTGGCTGATTGAAATACACCTTTTTTACTTGTTTACTGGGATATTTACATTCATTCCACACTTTACACATAAATTGACTTTATATACATGTAAACGGACTGATTGAACAACACCATTTTTACTTGCTTTCCGTATATTAACATTCATTCCCACAATTTACACATGAATCCACTTAAATAGAGCTAGTCCTGACTGATTGAATTACACTTTTTTTACTTTTTCTCCGTGATTTTAACATTAATTCCCACAATTTACACATGAATTGACTTTATATACAGGTAAAAGTGGCTGATTGAAATACACCTTTTTTACTTGTTTACTGGGATATTTACATTCATTCCCACATTTTACACATGAATCCACGTTAATACAGCTAAAATTCACTGATTGAAATTCAACCTTTTTACTTTTTCCTGTGATATTAACATTCATTCCCACAATTTACACATGAATTAACGTAAATACAGGGAAAAACTGACTGATTGAAATTCCACTCTTTTTACTTGTTTTCCGTGATATTAACATTCATTCCAACAACTTAGACATGAATCCACTTTAATACAGCTAAAATTGACTGATTGAAGTTCACCCTTTTTACTTTTTTCCGTGATTTTAACATTCATTCTCACAAATTACACATGAATCCACGTTAAAACAGTTAATCCTGACTGAATGAATTACCACTTTTTTAATTGTTTTCCGTAATTTTAACATTCTTTCCCACACTTTACACGTGAATTGACTTTATAAACATTTAAAGCTGACTAATTGAAACACAACTTTTTTACTTTTTTTCGTGATTTTGACTTTCATTCCCACAAATTACACATGAATCCACGTTAATACAGCTAATCCTGACTGATTGAATTACACCTTTTTTACTTTTTTTTCGTGATATTAACATTAATT
The DNA here is from genome assembly GCA_013076295.1 of Sanderia malayensis. Lineage (NCBI taxonomy): Eukaryota > Metazoa > Cnidaria > Scyphozoa > Semaeostomeae > Pelagiidae > Sanderia > Sanderia malayensis. The sequence continues at coordinate 12,786 of RQOL01000148.1, forward strand.
CCTACAATTTACACATGAATTGACTTTATAAACATGTAAAACTGACTGATTAAAATACACCTTTTTTACTTATTTTCCGTGATATTAACATTCATTCCCACAATTTACATGTGAATCCACGTTAATACAGGTAAAGTTGACTGATTGAAATTCACCCTTTTCACTTTTTTCCGTGATATTAACATTCATTCCCAGAATTTACACATAAATCCACCTTAATACAGCGAATCCTGATTGATTGAATTACACCTTTTTTATATCTTTTCCGTGATTTTAAAATTCTTTCCCACAATTTACACACGAATTAACGTAAAAACAGTTAACCCTGCCTGATTGAATTCCCCCTTTTTTAATTGTTTTCCGTAATTTTAACATTCTTTCCCACACTTTACACGTGAATTGACTTTATAAAAATGTAAAACTGACTGATTGAAATACACCTTTTTACTTGTTTCCCGTGATATTAACATTCATTCCCACAATTTACACCTGAATTAACGTTAATACAGCTAGAATTAACTGATTGTAATACACCCTTTTTACTTGTTTTCCGTGATATTAGCATCCATTCCCACAATTTACGCAGAAATCCCGCGTTAATACAGCTACAATTGACTGATTGAAATACACCTTTTTACTTTTGTTGCGTGATATTAACATTCTTTCCACAATTTGCACATGAATTGACGTAAATACAGGGGAAACGGAATGATTGAATACACCTTTTTGGCTTGTTTTCCGTTATATTAACATTCTTTCCCACAATTTACACATGAATCTACGTTAATAGAGCTAAACTGACTAATTGAAATACACCTTTTTCAATTGTTTTTCCGTGATATTAACTTTCATTCCCACAATTTACACAGGAATTGACTTTATAATCATGTAAAACTGACTGATTGGAATACTACCTTTTTTTTCTTGTCTTCCGTGATATTACATTCATTACCACAATTTACACTTAAATCCACGTTAATACAGGTAAAATGGACAGATTGAAATTCTACCTTTTCACTTTTTTTTCCGTGATATTAACATTCATTCCCACAATTTACACATGAATCCACCTTAATACAGCGAATCCTGATTGATTGAATTACACCTTTTTTACATCTTTTCCGTGATTTTAAAATTCTTTCCCACAAATTTACACATGAATTGACTTTATATACAGGTAAAAGTGGCTGATTGAAATACACCTTTTTTACTTGTTTACTGGGATATTTACATTCATTCCCACACTTTACACATAAATTGACTTTATATACATCTAAAACGGACTGATTGAACAACCCATTTTACTTGCTTTCCGTTATATTTAACATTCATTCCACAATTTAACATGAATCCACTTAAATAGAGCTAGTCCTGACTGATTGAATTACAACTTTTTTTACTTTTTTTCCGTGATTTTAACATTATTTCCCACAATTTACACATGAATTGACTTTAATATACAGGTAAAGAGTGGCTGATTGAAATACACCTTTTTTTACTTGTTTACTGGGATATTTACATTCATTCCACATTTTACACATGATCCACGTTAATACAGCTAAAATTCACTGATTGAAATTCACCCTTTTTACTTTTTCCTGTGATATTAACATTCATTCCCACAATTTTACACATGAATTAACGTAAATACAGGGAAAACTGACTGATTGAAATACACCATTTTTACATGTTATCCGTGATATTAACATTCATTCCAGCAATTTACATATGAATCCACGTTAATACAGGTAAAATTGACTGATTGAAATTCACCCTTTTCACTTTTTTCCGTGATATCAACATTCATTCCCACAATTTACACATGAATTAACGTAAATACAGGAAAAACTGACTGATTGAAATTCACTCTTTTTACTTGTTTTCCGTGATATTAACATTCATTCCAACAACTTAGACATGAATCCACTTTAATACAGCTAAAATTGACTGATTGAAATTCACCTTTTTACTTTATTCCGTGATTTTAACATTCATTCTCACAAATTACACATGAATCCACGTTAAAACAGTTAATCCTGACTGATTGAACTACCCCTTTTTTAATTGTTTTCCGTAATTTTAACATTCTTTCCCACACTTTACACGTGAATTGACTTTATAAACATTTAAAGCTGACTAAGTGAAACACACCTTTTTTATTTTTTTCGCGTGATTTTGACTTTCATTCCACAAATTACACATGAATCCACGTTAATACAGCTAATCCTGACTGATTGAATTACACCTTTTTCTTTTTCTCCGTGATATTAACATTAATTCCTACAATTTAGACATGAATTGACTTTATAAACATGTAAACTGACTGATTAAAATACACCTTTTTTACTTATTTTCCGTGATATTAACATTCATTCCCACATTTACATGTGAATCCACGTTAATACAGGTAAAGTTGACTGATTAAAATTCACCCTTTTCACTTTTTTCCGTGATATTAACATTTATTCCACAATTTACACATAAATTAACGTAAATACAGGGAAAACTGACTGATTGAATACACTCCTTTTACTTGTTTTCTGTGATATTAACATTCATTCCCATAATTTAGACAGGAATCCACGTTAATGCAGCTAAAATTACTGATTGAAATGCACCCTTTTTACTTTTTTCCGTGAAATTTACATTCATTCCCACAATTTAAACATGATCCACGATAATACAGTTCATTAGACTCAGTAAAGTACACCTTAATTACTTGTTTTCCGTGATATTAACATTCATTCCCACAATTTACACATGAATCCACCTTAATACAGCGTCCTGATTGATTGAAATACACCATTTTTACTTGTTTTCCGTGATATTAACATTCATTCCTACAATTTACGCAGAAATCCCCAGTAATACAGCTAAAGTTGACGATTGAAAAAACACCCTTTTTCCTTTTCTTCCTTGATGTTAACATTCAATCCACAAATTTACAGATGAATTGACTTTAAATACATGAAAACTGACTGATTGAAAATACACCCATTTTACTTTTTTCCGTGATATTAACATTCATTCCCACAATTTACACATGAAACCACCTTAACACAGCTAGTCCTGACCGATTCAAATACCTTGTTTTACTTGTTTTCAGCGATTTTAACATTAATTCCCACAATTTGAACATGAATTAACTTTATATACAGGTAAACTGACTGAATTGAAATACACCATTTTACTTGTTTTCCGTGATATTAACATTGATTCCCACAATTTACACATGAATTGACGAAAATACTGGGCAAACTGACTGATTGAATAACACCATTTTACTTGTTTTCCGTGATATTAAAATTAATTCCACAATTGACACATAAATCGACTTTATAAACATTTAAAACTGACTAATTGAAATACACCTTTTTTACTTTTTTCCGTGATATTGACGTTCATTCCCACAAATTACACATGAACTCACGTTAATACAGCTAACACTGACTGATTGAAAAACACTCTTTTACTTGTTTTAAGTGATATTCACATTCATTCCCACAATTTACGCAGAAATCCCCGTAATACAGCTGACATTGACGATTGAAATACACCCTTTTTACTTTTGTTGCGTGATATTAACATTCATTCCCACAATTTACACATGAATTGACGTAAATACAGGGGAAACTGACTGATTGAAATACACCTGTTTTACTTGTTTTTCGTTATATTAACATTCATTCGCACAACTTACACATCAATCCACCTTAATACAGCTAATCCTGATTGATTGAATTACACCTTTTTTACATCATTTCCGTAATTTTAAAATTCTTTCCCCAATTTCCACGGGAAATAACGTAAAAACAGGTGACACTGGCTGATTGAAATGCATTTTACTTGTTTTCCGTGAAAGTAACATTAATTCCCACACTTTACACATAAATTGACTTTATATACATGTAAAACGACTGATTGAACAACACCATTTTTACTTGCTTTCCGTTATTTAACATTCATTCCCACAATTACACATGAATCCACTTAAATACAGCTAGTCCTGACTGATTGAATTACACTTTTTTACTTGTTTTCCGTGATTTTAACGTTAATTCCCACAATTTACACATGAATTGACTTTATATACAGGTAAAAGTGGCTGATTGAAATACACCTTTTTATTGTTTACTGGGATATTTACATTCATTCCCACATTTTACACATGAATCCACGTTAATACAGCTAAAATTCACTGATTGAAATTAACCCTTTTTACTTTTTCCTGTGATATTAACATTCATTCCCACAATTTACACCTGAATTAACGTTAATACAGCTAGAATTAACTGATTGAAATACACCATTTTTACATGTTTTCCGTGATATTAGCATTCATTCCCACAATTTACGCAGAAATCCCCGTTAATACAGCTACAATTGACTGATTGAAATTCACCCTTTTCACTTTTTTCCTTGATATTAACATTCTTTCCCACAATTTGCACATGAATTGACGTAAATACAGGAAAACGGAATGATTGAAATACACCTTTTGACTTGCTTTCCGTTATATTAACATTCTTTCCCACAATTTACACATGAATCTACGTTAATAGAGCTAAAGAACTGATAATTGAAATACACCTTTTTCAATTGTTTTCCGTGATATTAACTTTCATTCCCACAATTTACACATGGATTGACTTTATAATCATGTAAAACTGACTGATTGAAATACACCTTTTTTTCTTGTTTTCCGTGATATTAACATTCATTACCACAATTTACACATAAATCCACGTTAATACTGGTAAAATGGACAGATTGAAATTCATCCTTTTTCACTTTTTCCGTGATATTAACATTCATTCCCACAATTTACACATGAATCCACCTTAATACAGCGAATCCTGATTGATTGAATTACACCTTTTTTACATCTTTTCCGTGATTTTAAAACTTTCCCACAATTTACACATGAATTGCTTATATACAGGTAAAAGTGGCTGATTGAAATACACCTTTTTACTTGTTTACTGGGATATTTACATTCATTCCCACACTTTACACATAAATTGACTTTATATACATGTAAAACGGACTGATTGAACAACACCATTTTTACTTGCATTTCCGTTATATAACATTCATTCCCACAATTTACACATGAATCCACTTAAATAGAGCTAGTGACTGATTGAATTACACTTTTTTTTTTCCGTGATTTTAACATTAATTCCCACAATTTACACATGAATTGACTTTATATACAGGTAAAAGTGGCTGATTGAAATACACCTTTTTTACTTGTTTACTGGGATATTTACAATCATTCCCACATTTTACACATGAATCCACGTTAATACAGCTAAATTCACTGATTGAAATTCACCCTTTTTACTTTTTCCTGTGATATTACATTCATTCCCACAATTTACACATGAATTAACGTAAATACAGGAAAACTGACTGATTGAAATACACCATTTTTACATGTTATCCGTGATATTAACATTCATTCCAGCAATTTACATATGAATCCACGTTAATACAGGTAAAATTGACTGATTGAAATTACCCTTTTCACTTTTTTCCGTGATATTAACATTCATTCCCACAATTTACACATGAATTAACGTAAATACAGGAAAAACTGACTGATTGAAATTCACTCTTTTTACTTGTTTTCCGTGATATTAACATTCATTCAACAACTAACTAAATCCACTTTAATACAGCTAAATTGACTGATTAAATTCACCCTTTTTACTTTTTTCCGTGATTTTAACAATCATTCTCACAAATTACACATGAATCCACGTTAAAACAGTTAATCCTGACTATTTAAATACATCCTCCGTGATAAATATCATTCCAGCAATTTACATATGAATCCACGTTTAATACAGGTAAAATTGCCGATTGAAATTCACCCTTTTCACTTTTCCGTGATATTAACATTTATTCCACAATTTACACATAAATTAACGTAAATACAGGAAAACTGACTGATTGAAATACACTCCTTTTACTTGTTTTCTGTGATATTAACATTCATTCCCATAATTTAGACAGGAATCCACGTTAATGCAGCTAAAATTAACTGATTGAAATGCACCCTTTTTACTTTTTTCCGTGAAATTTACATTCATTCCACAATTTACACATGAATCACGATATATACAGTTCATTAGACTGAGTAAAGTACACCTTAATTACTTGTTTCCGTGATATTAACATTCATTCCCACAATTTACACATGAATAACCTTAATACAGCGAATCCTGATTGATTGAATTACACCTTTTTTATATCTTTTCCGTGATTTTAAAATTCTTTCCCACAATTTACACACGAATTAACGTAAAAACAGGTGACACTGGCTGATTGAAATGCACCATTTTTACTTTTTTCCGTGATATTAACATTCATGCCAAATTTACACATTAATTGACTTAGATACATGTAAAACTGACTTATTGAAATACACTTTTTTCACTTGTTTTCCGTTATATTAACATTCATTCCTACAATTTACACATGAATCACGTTAACACAGAGAAAACCGACCGATTGAAATACACAATTTTTACTTGTTTTCCGTGATATTAACATTCATTCCCACAATTTACGCAGAAATCCCCAGTAATACAGCTAAAGTTGACGATTGAAATACACCCTTTTTCCTTTTCTTCCTTGATGTTAACATTCAATCCCACATTTACAGATGAATTGACTTTAATACATGAAAAACTGACTGATTGAAAACACCCATTTTACTTTTTTCCGTGATATTAACATTCATTCCACAATTTACACATGAACCACCTTAACACAGCTAGTCCTGACCGATTCAATACCCTTGTTTTACTTGTTTTCAGCGATTTTAACATTAATTCCCACAATTTAAACATGAATAACTTTATATACAGGTAAAACTGACTGATTGAAATACACCATTTTACTTGTTTCGTGATATTAACATTGATTCCCACAATTTACACATGAATTGACGAAAATACTGGGCAAACTGACTGATTGAATAACACCATTTTTACTTGTTTCCGTGATATTAAAATTAATTCCCACAATTGACACATAAATCGACTTTATAAACATTTAAAACTGACTAATTGAAATACACCCTTTTTACTTTTTTGCGTGATATTAACATTCATTCCACAATTTACACATGAATTGACGTAAATACAGGGGAAACTGACTGATTGAAATACACCTTTTTACTTGTTTTCGTTATATTAACATTCATTCGCACAACTTACACATCAATCCACCTTAATACAGCTAATCCTGATTGATTGAATTACACCTTTTTTACATCATTTCCGTAATTTTAAATTCTTTCCCACAATTTCACGGAAATACGTAAAAACAGGTGACACTGGCTGATTGAAATGCACCACTTTTACTTGTTTTCCGGAAAGTAACATTAATTCCCACACTTTACACATAAAGTGACTTTATATACATGTAAAAACGGACTGATTGAACACACCATTTTTACTTGCTTTCCGTTATATTAACATTCATTCCCACAATTTACACATGAATCCACTTAAATACAGCTTAGTCCTGACTGATTGAATTACACTTTTTTTACTTGTTTTCCGTGATTTTAACATTAATTCCCACAATTTACACATGAATTGACTTTATATACAGGTAAAAGTGGCTGATTAATACACCTTTTTACTTGTTTACTGGGATATTACATTCATTCCCACATTTTACACATGAATCCACGTTAATACAGCTAAACTTCACAGATAGAAATTCACCCTTTTTACTTTTTCCTGTGATATTAACATTCATTCCCACAAATTTACACATGAATTAACGTAAATACAGGGAAAACTGACTGATTGAAATACACCATTTTTACTTGTTTTCCGTGATATTAACTTTCATTCCCGCAATTTACATATGAATCCACGTTAATACAGGTAAAATGACTGATTGAAATTCACCCTTTTCACTTTTTTCCGTGATATTAACATTCATTCCCACAATTTACACATGGATTAACGTAAGTACAGGAAAACTGACTGATTGAAATTCACTCTTTTTACTTGTTTTCCGTGATATTAACATTCATTCCAACAACTTAGACATGAATCCACTTTAATACAGCTAAAATTGACTGATTGAAATCACCCTTTTACTTTTTTCCGTGATTTTAAACATTCATTCTCACAAATTACACATGAATCCACGTTAAAACAGTTAATCCTGACTGATTGAATTACCCCTTTTTTATTTGTTTTCCGTAATTTTAACATTCTTTCCCACACTTTACACGTGAATGACTTTATAAACATTTAAAGCTGACTAATTGAAACACACCTTTTTTACTTTTTTCCGTGATTTTGACTTTCATTCCCACAAATTACACATGAATCCACGTTAATACAGCTAAACCTGACTGATTGAATTACACCTTTTTTACTTTTTTTCCGTGATATTAACATTCATTCCCACAATTTACGCATGAATCCACCTTAATACAGCTAGTCCTGACTGATTGAATTACACTTTATTTACTTGTTTTCTGTGATTTTAACATTAACTCCCACAATTTACACATGAATTAACGTAAATACAGGAAAAGCTGACTGATTGAAATACACTCTTTTCACTTGTTTTCCGTGATATTAACATTCATTCCCGCAATTTACATATGAATCCACGTTAATACAGGTAAAATTGACTGATTCAAATTCACCTTTTCACTTTTTCCGTGATATTAACATTCATTCCCACAATTTACACATGAATTAACGTAAGTACAGGAAAAACTGACTGATTGAAATTTACTCTTTTTACTTGTTTTCCGTGATACTAACATTCATTCCAACAACTTAGACATGAATCCACTTTAATACAGCTAAAATTGACTGATTGAAATTCACCCTTTTTACTTTTTTCCGTGATTTAACATTCATTCTCACAAATTACACATGAATCCACGTTAAAACAGTTAATCCTGACTGATTGATTACCCCTTTTTTAATTGTTTTCCGTAATTTTAACATTCTTTCCCACACTTTACACGTGAATGACTTTATAAACATTTAAAGCTGACTAATTGAAACACACCTTTTTTACTTTTTTCGTGATTTTGACTTTCATTCCCACAAATTACACATGAATCCACGTTAATACAGCTAATCCTGACTGATTGAATTACACCTTTTTTACTTTTTTTCCGTGATATTAACATTCATTCCCACAATTTACGCATGAACCCACCATAATACAGCTAGTCCTGACTGATTGAATTACACTTTATTTACTTGCTTTCTGTGATTTTAACATTAACTCCCACAATTTACACATGAATTAACGTAAATACAGAAAAGCTGACTGATTGAAATACACTCTTTTCATTTGTTTTCCGTGATATTAACATTCATTCCAACAACTTAGCCATGAATCCACTTTAATACAGCTAAAATTGACTGATTGAAATTCACCCTTTTTACTTTTTTCCGTGATTTTAACATTCATTCTCACAAATTACACATGAATTAACGTAAATACAGGGAAAACTGACTGATTGAATTACACCATTTTACTTGTTTTCCGTGATATTAACATTAATTCCCAAAATTTACACATGAATTGACCCTTACAAACATGTAAAACTGACTGTTTGAAATACGCCTTTTTTACTTGTTTTCCGTTATATTAACATTCATTGCCACAATTTACACATGAATTGACATTATAAACATGTAAAACTGACTGATTGAAATACACCCTTTTTACTTTTTTCCGTGATATTAACATTCATTCCAACAACTTAGACATGAATCCACTTTAATACAGCTAAAATTGACTGATTGAAATTCACCCTTTTTACTTTTTCCTGTGATATTAACATTCATTCCCACAATTTACACATGAATTAACGTAAATACAGGGAAAACTGACTGATTGAAATACACCATTTTTACTTGTTTTCCGTGATATTAACATTCATTCCCGCAATTTACATATGAATCCACGTTAATACAGGTAAAATTGACTGATCGAAATTCACCCTTTTCACTTTTTTCCGTGATATTAACATTCATTCCCACAATTTACACATGAATTAACGTAAGTACAGGAAAAACTGACTGATTGAAATTCCCTCTTTTTACTTGTTTTCCGTGATATAACATTCATTCCAACAACTTAGACATGAATCCACTTTAATACAGCTAAATTGACTGATTGAAATTCACCCTTTTTACTTTTTTCCGTGATTTTAACATTCATTCTCACAAATTACACATGAATCCACGTTAAAACAGTTAATCCTGACTGATTGAATTACCCCTTTTTAATTGTTTTCCGTAATTTTAACATTCTTTCCCACACTTTACACGTGAATTGACTTTATAAACATTTAAAGCTGACTAATTGAAACACACCTTTTTTACTTTTTCCGTGATTTGACTTTCATTCCACAAATTACACATGAATCCACGTTAATACAGCTAATCCTGACTGATTGATTTACACCTTTTTTACTTTTTTCCGTGATATTAACATTCATTCCCACAATTTACGCATGAACCCACCATAATACAGCTTGTCCTGACTGATTGAATTACACTTTATTTACTTGTTTTCTGTGATTTTAACATTAACTCCCACAATTTACACACGAATTAACGTAAATACAAAAGCTGACTGATTGAAATACACTCTTTTCACTTGTTTTCCGTGATATTAACATTCATTCAACAACTTAGACATGAATCCACTTTAATACAGCTAAAATTGACTGATTGAAATTCACCCTTTTTACTTTTTTCCGTGATTTAACATTCATTCTCACAAATTACACATGAATTAACGTAAATACAGGGAAAACTGACTGATTGAATTACACCATTTTTACTTGTTTCCGTGATATTAACATTAATTCCCACAATTTACACATGAATTGACCTTATAAACATGTAAAACTGACTGATTGAAATACGCCTTTTTTACTTGTTTTCCGTTATATTAACATTCATTGCCACAATTTACACATGAATTGACATTATAAACATGTAAAACTGACTGATTGAAATACACCCTTTTTACTTTTGTTGCGTGATATTAACATTCATTCCCACAATTTACACATGAATTGACGTAAATACAGGGGAAACTGACTGATTGAAATACACCTTTTTACTTGTTTTCCGTTATATTAAAATTAATTCCCAAAATTTACACATGAATTGACGTAAATACAGGGGAAACTGACTGATTGAAATACACCTTTTTTACTTGTTTTCCGTTATATTAACATTCTTTGCCGCAATTTACACATGAATCTACGTTAATAGAGCTAAACCTGACTAATTGAAATACACTTTTTTCACTTGTTTCCCTGATATTAACTTTCATTTCCCACAATTTACACATCAATCCACGTTAAGACAGCTAATCCTGACTCATTGACTGACACCACTTTTACTTGTTTTCCGTGATATTAACATTCATTCCCACAATTTAAACATGAATCTACGTTAATAGAGCTAAACCTGCCTAATTGAAATACACTTTTTTACTTGTTTTCGGTGATATTAACATTAATTCCTACAATTTACACATGAATTGACTTTATAAACATGTAAAACTGACTGATTAAAATACACCTTTTTTACTTTTTTTCCGTGATATTAACATTCATTCCCACAATTTAAGCATGAACCCACCATAATACAGCTTGTCCTGACTGATTGAATTACACTTTATTTTACTTGTTTTCTGTGATTTAACATTAACTCCACAATTTACACACGAATTAACGTAAATACAGGAAAAGCTGACTGATTGAAATACACTCTTTTCACTTGTTTTCCGTGATATTAACATTCATTCCAACAACTTAGACATGAATCCACTTTAATACAGCTAAAATTGACTGATTGAAATTCACCCTTTTAACTTTTTTCCGTGATTTTAACATTCATTCTCACAAATTACACATGAATTAACGTAAATACAGGGAAAACTGACTGATTGAATTACACCATTTTTACTTGTTTTCCGTGATATTAACATTAATTCCCACAATTTACACATGAATTGACCTTATAAACATGTAAAACTGACTGATTGAAATAACGCCTTTTTTACTTGTTTTCCGTTATATTAACATTCATTGCCACAATTTACACATGAATTGACATTATAAACATGTAAAACTGACTGATTGAATACACCCTTTTTACTTTTGTTGCGTGATATTAACATTCATTCCCACAATTTACACATGAATTGACGTAAATACAGGGGAAACTGACTGATTGAAATACACCTTTTTTACTTGTTTCCGTTATATTAAAATTAATTCCCAAAATTTACACATGAATTGACGTAAATACAGGGGAAACTGACTGATTGAAATACACCTTTTTTACTTGTTTTCCGTTATATTAACATTCTTTGCCGCAATTTACACATGAATCTACGTTAATAGAGCAAACCTGACTAATTGAAATACACTTTTTTCACTTGTTTCCCTGATATTAAATTTCATTTCCCACGATTTACACATGAATCCACGTTAAGACAGCTAATCCTGACTCATTGACTGACACCACTTTTACTTGTTTTCCGTGATATTAACATTCATTCCCACAATTTAAACATGAATCTACGTTAATAGAGCTAAACCTGACTAATTGAAATACACTTTTTTACTTGTTTTCGGTGATATTAACATTAATTCCTACAATTTACACATGAATTGACTTTATAAACATGTAAAACTGACTGATTAAAATACACCTTTTTTACTTATTTTCCGTGATATTAACATTCATTCCCACAATTTACATGTGAATCCAAGTTAATACAGGTAAAGTTGACTGATTGAAATTCACCCTTTTCACTTTTCTCCGTGATATTACCATTTATTCCCACAATTTACACATAAATTAACGTAAATACAGGGGAAACTGACTGATTGAAATACACTCCTTTTACTCGTTTTCTGTGATATTAACATTCATTCCCATAATTTAGACAGGAATCCACGTTAATGCAGCTAAAATTAACTGATTGAAATGCACCCTTTTACTTTTTTTTCCGTGATATTTACATTCATTCCCACAATTTACACATTAATCCACGATAATACAGTTCATTAGACTGAGTAAAGTACACCTTAATTACTTGTTTCCGTGATATTAACATTCATTCCCACATTTTCCACATGAATCCACGTTAATGCAGCTAAAATTCACTGATTGAAATTCACCCTTTTTACTTTTTCCTGTGATATTAACATTCATTCCCACAATTTACACATGAATTAACGTAAATACAGGAAAAACTGACTGATTGAAATACACTCTTTTCACTTGTTTTACGTGATATTAACATTCATTCCAACAACTTAGACATGAATCCACTTTAATACAGCTAAAATTGACTGATTGAAATTCACCCTTTCTACTTTCTTCCGTGATTTTAACATTCATTCTCACAAATTACACATGAATTAAAGTAAATACAGGGATAACTGACTGATTGAAATACACTCTTTTTACTTTTTTTCCGCAATATTGACGTTCATTCCCACAATTTACACATGAATCCACGTTAATGCAGCTAAAAATTACTGATTGAAAGTCACCCTTTTTACTTTTTCCCGTGATATTATCATTCATTTCCACAATTTACACATGAATTAGGGTAAGTACAGGAAAAACTGACTGATTGAAATACACCATTTTTACTTGTTTTCCGTGATATTAACTTTCATTCACACAACTTACATATGAATTGACTTTATATACATGTAAAACTGACTGATTGAAATGCA
>RQOL01000149.1:0-26759 GCA_013076295.1 Sanderia malayensis
GCTTGTTTTCAGTGATATTAGCATTACTCCTCACTAATTGCACATGAATCCACGTTATTACAGCTGAAACTAAGCAAAATACACATGCATTTGCTTGTTTTCAGTGCCATTAAAATTCATTCACACTAATTGCACATGAATCTACGTTATTACAGCTGCAACTAAGTAAAATACGCACGCATTTGCTTGTTTTCAGTAATTGTAACATTCATTCACACTAATTACACACGAATCTACGTTATTACAGCTGCAACTAAGTAAATTACACATGCATTTGCCTGTTTTCAGTGATATTAACATTCATTCACACTAACTGGACATGAATCCACGTTATTACAGCTGAAACTAAGTAAAATACACATGCATTTGCTTGTTTTCAGTGATATTAACATTACCGCACACTAATTGCACTTGAATCTACGTTATTACAGCTGAACTAAGTAAATTCACATGCATTTGCTTGTTTTCAGTGATATTAACATTTATTCACACTAATTGCATGAATCTACGTTATTACAGCTGCAACTAACTAAATTACACATGCATTTGCTTGTTTTCAGTGATATTAGCATTACTGCTCACTAATTGCACATGAATCCATGTTATTACAGCTGAAACTAAGCAAAGTACACATGCATTTGCTTGTTTTCAGTGCCATTAAAATTCATTCACACTAATTGCACATGAATCTACGTTATTACAGCTACAACTAAGTAAAATACACACGCATTTGCTTGTTTTCAGTAATTGTAACATTCATGCACACTAATTGCACACGAATCTACGTTATTACAGCTCAACGAAGTAAATTACACATGCATTTGCCTGTTTTCAGTGATATTAAAATTCATTCACACTAATTGGACATGAATCCACGTTATTACAGCTGAAACTAAGTAAAATACAGATGCATTTGCTTGTTTTCAGTGATATTAATATTACTGCACACTAATTGCACATGAGTCCAGGTTATGAGAGCTGAAACTAAGTAAAATACACATGCATTTGTTTGTTTTCAGTAATTGTAACATTCATTCACACCAATTGCACAAGAATTTACGTTATTATAGCTGCAACTAAGAAAAATTCACATGCATTTGCTTGTTTTCAGTGATATTAAAATTCATTCCCACAAATTGCACAAGAATTTACGTTATTATAGCTGCAACTAAGAAAAATTCACATGCATTTGCTTGTTTTCAGTGATATTAACATTCAATCACACTAATTGGACATGAATCCACGTTATTACGGCTGAAACTAAGTAAAATACACATGCATTTCCTTGTTTTCAGTGATATTAACAATACCGCACACTAATTGCACTTGAATCTACGTTATTACAGCTGCAACTATGTAAATTACACATGCATTTGCTTGTTTTCAGTGATATTAACATTGATTCCACTAATTGCACATGAATCTACGTTATTACAGCTGCAACTAAGTAAATTACACATGCATTTGCTTGTTTTCAGTAATTGTAGCATTCATTCACACTAATTGCACAAGAATCTACGTTATTATAGCTGCAACTAAGTAAAATACACATTTATTTGCTTGTTTTCAGTGATTTTAAAATTCATTCACACTAATTGCACATGAATCTACGTTATTACAGCCGCAACTAAGTAAAAGACACACGCATTTGCTTGTTTTCAGAAATTGTAACATTCATTCACACTAATTGCACATGAATCTACGTTTTTACAGCTGCAACTAAGTAAATTACACATGCATTTGCTTGTTTTCAGTGATATTAAAATTCATTCCCAGTAATTGCACAAGAATTTACGTTATTAGCTGCAACTAAAAAAATTCACATGCAATTGCTTGTTTTCAGTGATATTAACATTCCATCACACTAATTGGACATGAATCCAGGTTATTATGGCTGAAACTAAGTAAAATACACATGCATTTCCTTGTTTTCAGTGATATTAACATTACCGCACACTAATTGCACTTGAATCTACGTTATTACAGCTGCAACTAAGTAAATTACACATGCATTTGCTTGTTTTCAGTGATATTAACATTGATTTACACTAATTGCACACGAATCCACGTTATTACAGCTGAAACTAAGTAAAATACAAATGCATTTGCTTGTTTAGAGTGATATTAACTTTACTGCTCACTAATTGCACATGAATCCACGTTATTACAGCTGAAATTAAGTAAAATACACAGGCATTTGCTTGTTTTCAGTAATTGTACCATTCATTCACATTAATTGAACTTGAATGTACGTTATTACAGGTGCAACTATGTAAATTATACATGCATTTGTTTGTTTTCAGTGATATTAACATTGATTCACACTAATTGCACATGAATCAACGTTATTACAGCTGAAACTAAGTAAAATACAATTGCATTTGCTTGTTTTCAGTGACATTAACATTACTGCACACTATTTGCACATGAATCCACCGTATTACCGCTGCAACTAAGTAAATTACACATGCATTTGCTTGTTTTCAGTGATATTAACATTCATTCACACTAATTGGACATGAATCCACGTTATTGCAGCTGAAACTAAGTAACATACACACGCATTTGCTTGTTTTCAGTGATATTAACATTACTGCACACTAATTGCACATGAATGTACGTTATTACAGCTGCAACTATGTAAATTACACATGCATTTGCTTGTTTTCAGTGATATTAACATTCATTCACACTAATTGAACATGAATCCACGTTATTGCAGCTGAAACTAAGTAACATACACACGCATTTGCTTGTTTTCAGTGATATTAACATTACTGCACACTAATTGCACATGAGTGTACGTTATTGCAGCTGCAACTATGTAAATTACACATGCATTTGCTTGTTTGCAGTGATATTAACATTGATTCACACTAATTGCACATGAATCTACGTTATTACAGCTGCAACTAAGTAAATTACACATGCATTTGCCTGTTTTCAGTGATATTAACATTCATTCACACTAATTGCACATGAATCTACGTTATTACAGCTGCAACTAAGTAAAATACACATGCATTTGCTTGTTTTCAGTAATTGTAGCATTCATTCACACTAATTGCACATGAATCTACGTTATTACAGCTGCAACTAAGTAAATTACACATGCATTTGCTTGTTTTCAGTGATATTAACACTACTGCATGCTAATTGCACATGAATCAACGTTATTACAGCTGAAACTAAGTAAAATACACATGCATTTGCTTGTTTTCATTGATATTAACATTCATTAACACTAATTGCACAAGAATCTACGTTATTATAGCTGCAACTAAGTAAAATACACATTCATTTGCTTGTTTTCAGTGATTTTAAAATTCATTCACACTAATTGCACATGAATCTACGTTATTACAGCCGCAACTAAGTAAAATAAAATACACACGCATTTGCTTGTTTTCAGTAATTGTAACATTCATTCACACTAATTGCACATGAATCTACGTTTTTACAGCTGCAACTAAGTAAATTACACATGTATTTGCTTGTTTTCAGTGATATTAACATTCATTCACACTAGTTGGACATGAAACCACGTTATTACAGCTGAAACTAAGTAAAATACACATGCATTTGGTTCTTTTCGGTGATATTAACATTACTGAACACTAATTGCACTTGAATCTACCTTATTACAGCTGCAACTAAGTAAATTACAAATGCATTTGCTTGTTTTCAGTGATATTTATATTGATTCACACTAATTCCACATGAATCCACGTTATTACAGCTGAAACTAGGTAAAATACAAATGCATTTGCTTGTTTTTATTGATATTAACATTCATTCACACTAATTGCACATGAATCCACAATATTACAGCTGAAACTAAGTAAAATACACATGCATTTGCTTGTTTAAAGTGATATTAGCATTACTGCTCACTAATTGCACATGAATCCACGATATTACAGTTGAAACTAAGCAAAGTACACATGCATTTGCTTGTTTTCAGTGCCATTAAAATTGATTTACATTAATTGCACATGAATCTACGTTATTACAGCTACAACTAAGTAAAATACACACGCATTTGCTTGTTTTCAGTAATTGTAACATTCATGCACACTTATTGCACACGAATCTACGTTATTACAGCTGCAACGAAGTAAATTACACATGCATTTGCCTGTTTTCAGTGATATTAACATTTATTCACACTAATTGGACATGAATCCACGTTATTACAGCTGAAACTAAGTAAAATACACATGCATTTCCTTGTTTTCAGTGATATTAAAATTCATTCACACTAATTGGACATGAATCCACGTTATTACAGCTGAAACTAAGTAAAATACAGATGCATTTGCTTGTTTTCAGTGATATTAATATTACTGCACACTAATTGCACATGAGTCCAGGTTATGAGAGCTGAAACTAAGTAAAATACACATGCATTTGTTTGTTTTCAGTTATTGTAACATTCATTCACACTAATTGCACAAGAATTTACGTTATAATAGCTGCAACTAAGAAAAATTCACATGCATTTGCTTGTTTTCAGTGATATTAACATTCAATCACACTAATTGGACATGAATCCACGTTATTACGGCTGAAACTAAGTAAAATACACATGCATTTCCTTGTTTTCAGTGATATTAACAATACCGCACACTAATTGCACTTGAATCTACGTTATTACAGCTGCAACTATGTAAATTACACATGCATTTGCTTGTTTTCAGTGATATTAACATTGATTCACACTAATTGCACATGAATCTACGTTATTACAGCTGCAACTAAGTAAATTACACATGCATTTGCGTGTTTTCAGTGATATTAACATTCTCTCACACTAATTGCACATGAATCTACGTTATTACAGCTGCAACTAAATAAAATACACATGCATTTGCTTGTTTTCAGTAATTGTAGCATTCACTCACACTAATTGCACATGAATCTACGTTATTACAGCTGCAACTAAGTAAATTACACATGCATTTGCTTGTTTTCAGTGATATTAACACTACTGCATACTAATTGCACATGAATCAACGTTATTACAGCTGAAACTAAGTAAAATACACATGCATTTGCTTGTTTTCATTGATATTAACATTTATTCACACTAATTGCACAAGAATCTACGTTATTATAGCTGCAACTAAGTAAAATACACATTCATTTGCTTGTTTTCAGTGATTTTAAAATTCATTCACACTAATTGCACATGAATCTACGTTATTACAGCTGCAACTAAGTAAAATACACACGCATTTGCTTGTTTTCAGTAATTGTAACATTCATTCACACTAATTGCACATGAATCTACGTTTTTACAGCTGCAATTAAGTAAATTACACATGCATTTGCTTGTTTTCAGTGATATTAACATTCATTCACACTAGTTGGACATGAATCCACGTTATTACAGCTGAAACTAAGTAAAATACACAAGCATTTGCTTGTTTTCGGTGATATTAACATTACTGCACACTAATTGCACTTGAATTTACCTTATTACAGCTGCAACTAAGTAAAATACACAAGCAATTGCTTGTTATCAGTGATATTAGCATTACTCCTCACTAATTGCACATGAATCCACGTTATTACAGTTGAAACTAAGCAAAATACACATGCATTTGCTTGTTTTCAGTGCCATTAAAATTCATTCACACTAATTGCACATGAATCTACGTTATTACAGCTGCAACTAAGTAAAATACGCACGCATTTGCTTGTTTTCAGTAATTGTAACATTCATTCACACTAATTACACACGAATCTACGTTATTACAGCTGCAACTAAGTAAATTACACATGCATTTGCCTGTTTTCAATGATATTAACATTCATTCACACTAACTGGACATGAATCCACGTTATTACAGCTGAAACTAAGTAAAATACACATGCATTTGCTTGTTTTCAGTGATATTAACATTACCGCACACTAATTGCACTTGAATCTACGTTATTACAGCTGAAACTAAGTAAAATTCACATGCATTTGCTTGTTTTCAGTGATATTAAAATTTATTCACACTAATTGGACATGAATCCACGTTATTACAGCTGCAACTATGTAAATTACACATGCATTTGCTTGTTTTCAGTGATATTAACATTGATTCACACTAATTGCACATGAATCTACGTTATTACAGCTGCAACTAAGTAAATTACACATGCATTTGCGTGTTTTCAGTGATATTAACATTCATTCACAATAATTGCACATGAATCTACGTTATTACAGCTGCCACTAAATAAAATACACATGCATTTGCTTGTTTTCAGTAATTGTAGCATTCATTCACACTAATTGCACAAGAATCTACGTTATTATAGCTGCAACTAAGTAAAATACACATTCATTTGCTTGTTTTCAGTGATTTTGAAATTCATTCACACTAATTGCACATGAATCTACGTTTTTACAGCCGCAACTAAGTAAAATACACACGCATTTGCTAGTTTTCAGTAATTGTAACATTCATTCACACTAATTGCACATGAATCTACGTTTTTACAGCTGCAACTAAGTAAATTACACATGCATTTGCTTGTTTTCAGTGATATTAAAATTCATTCCCAGTAATTGCACAAGAATTTACGTTATTATAGCTGCAACTAAAAAAAATTCACATGCATTTGCTTGTTTTCAGTGATATTAACATTCCATCACACTAATTGGACATGAATCCAGGTTATTACGGCTGAAACTAAGTAAAATACGCACGCATTTGCTTGTTTTCAGTAATTGTAACATTCATTCACACTAATTACACACGAATCTACGTTATTACAGCTGCAACTAAGTAATTTACACATGCATTTGCCTGTTTTCACTGATATTAACATTCATTCACACTAACTGGACATGAATCCACGTTATTACAGCTGAAACTAAGTAAAATACACATGCATTTGCTTGTTTTCAGTGATATTAACATTACCGCACACTAATTGCACTTGAATCTACGTTATTACAGCTGCAACTATGTAAATTACACATGCATTGGCTTGTTTTCAGTGATATTAACATTGATTCACACTAATTGCACATGAATCTACGTTATTACAGCTGCAACTAAGTAAAATACACATGCATTTGCTTGTTTTCAGTAATTGTAGCATTCATTCACACTAATTGCACATGAATCTACGTTATTACAGCTGCAACTAAGTAAATTACACATGCATTTGCTTGTTTTCAGTGATATTAGCATTACTGCTCACTAATTGCACATGAATCCATGTTATTACAGCTGAAACTAAGCAAAGTACACATGCATTTGCTTGTTTTCAGTGCCATTAAAATTCATTCACACTAATTGCACATGA
The DNA here is from genome assembly GCA_013076295.1 of Sanderia malayensis. NCBI lineage: Eukaryota > Metazoa > Cnidaria > Scyphozoa > Semaeostomeae > Pelagiidae > Sanderia > Sanderia malayensis. Next base: position 7,312 of record RQOL01000149.1, read on the forward strand.
ATCTACGTTATTACAGCTACAACTAAGTAAAATACACACGCATTTGCTTGTTTTCAGTAATTGTAACACTCATTCACACTAATTGCACACGAATCTACGTTATTACAGCTGCAACGAAGTAAATTACACATGCATTTGCCTGTTTTCAGTGATATTAACATTTATTCACACTAATTGGACATGAATCCACGTTATTACAGCTGAAACTAAGTAAAATACAGATGCATTTGCTTGTTTTCAGTGATATTAATATTACTGCACACTAATTGCACATGAGTCCAGGTTATTAGAGCTGAAACTAAGTAAAATACACATGCATTTGTTTGTTTTCAGTAATTGTAACATTCATTCACACTAATTGCACAAGAATTTACGTTATTATAGCTGCAACTAAGAAAAATTCACATGCATTTGCTTGTTTTCAGTGATATTAAAATTCATTCCCACAAATTGCACAAGAATTTACGTTATTATAGCTGCAACTAAGAAAAATTCACATGCATTTGATTGTTTTCAGTGATATTAACATTCAATCACACTAATTGGACATGAATCCACGTTATTACGGCTGAAACTAAGTAAAATACACATGCATTTCCTTGTTTTCAGTGATATTAACAATACCGCACACTAATTGCACTTGAATCTACGTTATTACAGCTGCAACTATGTAAATTACACATGCATTTGCTTGTTTTCAGTGATATTAACATTGATTCACACTAATTGCACATGAATCTACGTTATTACAGCTGCAACTAAGTAAATTACACATGCATTTGCTTGTTTTCAGTAATTGTAGCATTCATTCACACTAATTGCACAAGAATCTACGTTATTATAGCTGCAACTAAGTAAAATACACATTTATTTGCTTGTTTTCAGTGATTTTAAAATTCATTCACACTAATTGCACATGAATCTACGTTATTACAGCCGCAACTAAGTAAAATACACACGCATTTGCTTGTTTTCAGTAATTGTAACATTCATTCACACTAATTGCACATGAATCTCTGTTCTTACAGCTGCAACTAAGTAAATTACACATGCATTTGCTTGTTTTCAGTGATATTAAAATTCATTCCCAGTAATTGCACAAGAATTTACGTTATTATAGCTGCAACTAAAAAAAATTCACATGCATTTGCTTGTTTTCAGTGATATTAACATTCCATCACACTAATTGGACATGAATCCAGGTTATTATGGCTGAAACTAAGTAAAATACACATGCATTTCCTTGTTTTCAGTGATATTAACATTACCGCACACTAATTGCACTTGAATCTACGTTATTACAGCTGCAACTAAGTAAATTACACATGCATTTGCTTGTTTTCAGTGATATTAACATTGATTCACACTAATTGCACACGAATCCACGTTATTACAGCTGAAACTAAGTAAAATACAAATGCATTTGCTTGTTTAGAGTGATATTAACTTTACTGCTCACTAATTGCACATGAATCCACGTTATTACAGCTGAAATTAAGTAAAATACACAGGCATTTGCTTGTTTTCAGTAATTGTACCATTCATTCACATTAATTGAACTTGAATGTACGTTATTAGAGGTGCAACTATGTAAATTACACATGCATTTGTTTGTTTTCAGTGATATTAACATTGATTCACACTAATTGCACATGAATCAACGTTATTACAGCTGAAACTAAGTAAAATACAATTGCATTTGCTTGTTTTCAGTGACATTAACATTACTGCACACTATTTGCACATGAATCCACCGTATTACCGCTGCAACTAAGTAAATTACACATGCATTTGCTTGTTTTCAGTGATATTAACATTCATTCACACTAATTGGACATGAATCCACGTTATTGCAGCTGAAACTAAGTAACATACACACGCATTTGCTTGTTTTCAGTGATATTAACATTACTGCACACTAATTGCACATGAATGTACGTTATTACAGCTGCAACTATGTAAATTACACATGCATTTGCTTGTTTTCAGTGATATTAACATTCATTCACACTAATTGGACATGAATCCACGTTATTGCAGCTGAAACTAAGTAACATACACACGCATTTGCTTGTTTTCAGTGATATTAACATTACTGCACACTAATTGCACATGAATGTACGTTATTGCAGCTACAACTATGAAAAATTACACATGCATTTGCTTGTTTTCAGTGATATTAACATTGATTCACACTAATTGCACATGAATCTACGTTATTACAGCTGCAACTAAGTAAATTACACATGCATTTGCGTGTTTTCAGTGATAATAACATTCATTCACACTAATTGCACATGAATCTACGTTATTACAGCTGCAACTAAGTAAATTACACATGCATTTGCTTGTTTTCAGTGATATTAAAATTCATTCCCAGTAATTGCACAAGAATTTACGTTATTATAGCTGCAACTAAAAAAAATTCACATGCATTTGCTTGTTTTCAGTGATATTAACATTCCATCACACTAATTGGACATGAATCCAGGTTATTATGGCTGAAACTAAGTAAAATACACATGCATTTCCTTGTTTTCAGTGATATTAACATTACCGCACACTAATTGCACTTGAATCTACGTTATTACAGCTGCAACTAAGTAAATTACACATGCATTTGCTTGTTTTCAGTGATATTAACATTGATTCACACTAATTGCACACGAATCCACGTTATTACAGCTGAAACTAAGTAAAATACAAATGCATTTGCTTGTTTAGAGTGATATTAACTTTACTGCTCACTAATTGCACATGAATCCACGTTATTACAGCTGAAATTAAGTAAAATACACAGGCATTTGCTTGTTTTCAGTAATTGTACCATTCATTCACATTAATTGAACTTGAATGTACGTTATTAGAGGTGCAACTATGTAAATTACACATGCATTTGTTTGTTTTCAGTGATATTAACATTGATTCACACTAATTGCACATGAATCAACGTTATTACAGCTGAAACTAAGTAAAATACAATTGCATTTGCTTGTTTTCAGTGACATTAACATTACTGCACACTATTTGCACATGAATCCACCGTATTACCGCTGCAACTAAGTAAATTACACATGCATTTGCTTGTTTTCAGTGATATTAACATTCATTCACACTAATTGGACATGAATCCACGTTATTGCAGCTGAAACTAAGTAACATACACACGCATTTGCTTGTTTTCAGTGATATTAACATTACTGCACACTAATTGCACATGAATGTACGTTATTACAGCTGCAACTATGTAAATTACACATGCATTTGCTTGTTTTCAGTGATATTAACATTCATTCACACTAATTGGACATGAATCCACGTTATTGCAGCTGAAACTAAGTAACATACACACGCATTTGCTTGTTTTCAGTGATATTAACATTACTGCACACTAATTGCACATGAATGTACGTTATTGCAGCTGCAACTATGTAAATTACACATGCATTTGCTTGTTTTCAGTGATATTAACATTGATTCACACTAATTGCACATGAATCTACGTTATTACAGCTGCAACTAAGTAAATTACACATGCATTTGCGTGTTTTCAGTGATATTAACATTCATTCACACTAATTGCACATGAATCTACGTTATTACAGCTGCAACTAAGTAAAATACACATGCATTTGCTTGTTTTCAGTAATTGTAGCATTCATTCACACTAATTGCACATGAATCTACGTTATTACAGCTGCAACTAAGTAAATTACACATGCATTTGCTTGTTTTCAGTGATATTAACACTACTGCATACTAATTGCACATGAATCAACGTTATTACAGCTGAAACTAAGTAAAATACACATGCATTTGCTTGTTTTCATTGATATTAACATTCATTCACACTAATTGCACAAGAATCTACGTTATTATAGCTGCAACTAAGTAAAATACACATTCATTTGCTTGTTTTCAGTGATTTTAAAATTCATTCACACTAATTGCACATGAATCTACGTTATTACAGCCGCAACTAAGTAAAATACACACGCATTTGCTTGTTTTCAGTAATTGTAACATTCATTCACACTAATTGCACATGAATCTACGTTTTTACAGCTGCAACTAAGTAAATTACACATGTATTTGCTTGTTTTCAGTGATATTAACATTCATTCACACTAGTTGGACATGAATCCACGTTATTACAGCTGAAACTAAGTAAAATACACATGCATTTGGTTCTTTTCGGTGATATTAACATTACTGAACACTAATTGCACTTGAATCTACCTTATTACAGCTGCAACTAAGTAAATTACAAATGCATTTGCTTGTTTTCAGTGATATTAATATTGATTCACACTAATTCCACATGAATCCACGTTATTACAGCTGAAACTAGGTAAAATACAAATGCATTTGCTTGTTTTTATTGATATTAACATTCATTCACACTAATTGCACATGAATCCACAATATTACAGCTGAAACTAAGTAAAATACACATGCATTTGCTTGTTTAAAGTGATATTAGCATTACTGCTCACTAATTGCACATGAATCCACGATATTACAGTTGAAACTAAGCAAAGTACACATGCATTTGCTTGTTTTCAGTGCCATTAAAATTGATTTACATTAATTGCACATGAATCTACGTTATTACAGCTACAACTAAGTAAAATACACACGCATTTGCTTGTTTTCAGTAATTGTAACATTCATGCACACTTATTGCACACGAATCTACGTTATTACAGCTGCAACGAAGTAAATTACACATGCATTTGCCTGTTTTCAGTGATATTAACATTCATTCATACTAATTGGACATGAATCCACGTTATTACAGCTGAAACTAAGTAAAATACACATGCATTTCCTTGTTTTCAGTGATATTAAAATTCATTCACACTAATTGGACATGAATCCACGTTATTACAGCTGAAACTAAGTAAAATACAGGAGCATTTGCTTGTTTTCAGTGATATTAATATTACTGCACACTAATTGCACATGAGTCCAGGTTATGAGAGCTGAAACTAAGTAAAATACACATGCATTTGTTTGTTTTCAGTTATTGTAACATTCATTCACACTAATTGCACAAGAATTTACGTTATTATAGCTGCAACTAAGAAAAATTCACATGCATTTGCTTGTTTTCAGTGATATTAACATTCAATCACACTAATTGAACATGAATCCACGTTATTACAGCTGCAACTAAGTAAATTACACATGCATTTGCTTGTTTTCAGTGATATTAACACTACTGCATACTAATTGCACATGAATCAACGTTATTACAGCTGAAACTAAGTAAAATACACATGCATTTGCTTGTTTTCATTGATATTAACATTTATTCACACTAATTGCACAAGAATCTACGTTATTATAGCTGCAACTAAGTAAAATACACATTCATTTGCTTGTTTTCAGTGATTTTAAAATTCATTCACACTAATTGCACATGAATCTACGTTATTACAGCTGCAACTAAGTAAAATACACACGCATTTGCTTGTTTTCAGTAATTGTAACATTCATTCACACTAATTGCACATGAATCTACGTTTTTACAGCTGCAACTAAGTAAATTACACATGCATTTGCTTGTTTTCAGTGATATTAACATTCATTCACACTAGTTGGACATGAATCCACGTTATTACAGCTGAAACTAAGTAAAATACACATGCATTTGCTTGTTTTCGGTGATATTAACATTACTGCACACTAATTGCACTTGAATTTACCTTATTACAGCTGCAACTAAGTAAATTACAAATGCATTTGCTTGTTTTCAGTGATATTAATATTGATTCACACTAATTGCACATGAATCCGCGTTATTACAGCTGAAACTAGGTAAAATACAAATGCATTTGCTTGTTTTTATTGATATTAACATTCATTCACACTAATTGCACATGAATCCACAATTTTACAGCTGAAACTAAGTAAAATACACAGACAATTGCTTGTTTTCAGTGATATTAGCATTACTCCTCACTAATTGCACATGAATCCACGTTATTACAGCTGAAACTAAGCAAAATACACATGCATTTGCTTGTTTTCAGTGCCATTAAAATTCATTCACACTAATTGCACATGAATCTACGTTATTACAGCTGCAACTAAGTAAAATACGCACGCATTTGCTTGTTTTCAGTAATTGTAACATTCATTCACACTAATTACACACGAATCTACGTTATTACAGCTGCAACTAAGTAAATTACACATGCATTTGCCTGTTTTCAGTGATATTAACGTTCTTTCACACTAACTGGACATGAATCCACGTTATTACAGCTGAAACTAAGTAAAATACACATGCATTTGCTTGTTTTCAGTGATATTAACATTACCGCACACTAATTGCACTTGAATCTACGTTATTACAGCTGAAACTAAGTAAAATTCACATGCATTTGCTTGTTTTCAGTGATATTAAAATTTATTCACACTAATTGGACATGAATCCACGTTATTACAGCTGCAACTATGTAAATTACACATGCATTTGCTTGTTTTCAGTGATATTAACATTGATTCACACTAATTGCACATGAATCTACGTTATTACAGCTGCAACTAAGTAAATTACACATGCATTTGCGTGTTTTCAGTGATATTAACATTCATTCACAATAATTGCACATGAATCTACGTTATTACAGCTGCCACTAAATAAAATACACATGCATTTGCTTGTTTTCAGTAATTGTAGCATTCATTCACACTAATTGCACAAGAATCTACGTTATTATAGCTGCAACTAAGTAAAATACACATTCATTTGCTTGTTTTCAGTGATTTTAAAATTCATTCACACTAATTGCACATGAATCGACGTTATTACAGCCGCAACTATGTAAAATACACACGCATTTGCTAGTTTTCAGTAATTGTAACATTCATTCACACTAATTGCACATGAATCTACGTTTTTACAGCTGCTACTAAGTAAATTACACATGCATTTGCTTGTTTTCAGTGATATTAAAATTCATTCCCAGTATTTGCACAAGAATTTACGTTATTATAGCTGCAACTAAAAAAAATTCACATGCATTTGCTTGTTTTCAGTGATATTAACATTCCATCACACTAATTGGACATGAATCCAGGTTATTACGGCTGAAACTAAGTAAAATACGCACGCATTTGCTTGTTTTCAGTAATTGTAACATTCATTCACACTAATTACACACGAATCTACGTTATTACAGCTGCAACTAAGTAAATTACACATGCATTTGCCTGTTTTCACTGATATTAACATTCATTCACACTAACTGGACATGAATCCACGTTATTACAGCTGAAACTAAGTAAAATACACATGCATTTGCTTGTTTTCAGTGATATTAACATTACCGCACACTAATTGCACTTGAATCTACGTTATTACAGCTGCAACTATGTAAATTACACATGCATTTGCTTGTTTTCAGTGATATTAACATTGATTCACACTAATTGCACATGAATCTACGTTATTACAGCTGCAACTAAGTAAATTACACATGCATTTGCGTGTTTTCAGTGATATTAACATTCATTCACACTAATTGCACATGAATCTACGTTATTACAGCTGCAACTAAGTAAAATACACATGCATTTGCTTGTTTTCAGTAATTGTACCATTCATTCACACTAATTGCACATCAATCTACGTTATTACAGCTGCAACTAAGTAAATTACACATGCATTTGCTTGTTTTCAGTGATATTAGCATTACTGCTCACTAATTGCACATGAATCCATGTTATTACAGCTGAAACTAAGCAAAGTACACATGCATTTGCTTCTTTTCAGTGCCATTAAAATTCATTCACACTAATTGCACATGAATCTACGTTATTACAGCTACAACTAAGTAAAATACACACGCATTTGCTTGTTTTCAGTAATTGTAACACTCATTCACACTAATTGCACACGAATCTACGTTATTACAGCTGCAACGAAGTAAATTACACATGCATTTGCCTGTTTTCAGTGATATTAACATTCATTCACACTAATTGGACATGAATCCACGTTGTTACAGCTGAAACTAAGTAAAATACAGATGCATTTGCTTGTTTTCAGTGATATTAATATTACTGCACACTAATTGCACATGAGTCCAGGTTATTAGAGCTGAAACTAAGTAAAATACACATGCATTTGTTTGTTTTCAGTAATTGTAACATTCATTCACACTAATTGCACAAGAATTTACGTTATTATAGCTGCAACTAAGAAAAATTCACATGCATTTGCTTGTTTTCAGTGATATTAAAATTCATTCCCACAAATTGCACAAGAATTTACGTTATTATAGCTGCAACTAAGAAAAATTCACATGCATTTGCTTGTTTTCAGTGATATTAACATTCAATCACACTAATTGGACATGATACCACGTTATTACGGCTGAAACTAAGTAGAATACACATGCATTTCCTTGTTTTCAGTGATATTAACAATACCGCACACTAATTGCACTTGAATCTACGTTATTACAGCTGCAAATATGTAAATTACACATGCATTTGCTTGTTTTCAGTGATATTAACATTGATTCACACTAATTGCACATGAATCTACTTTATTACAGCTGCAACTAAGTAAATTACACATGCATTTGCGTGTTTTCAGTGATATTAACATTCATTCACACTAATTGCACATGAATCTACGTTATTACAGCTGCAACTAAATAAAATACACATGCATTTGCTTGTTTTCAGTAATTGTAGCATTCATTCACACTAATTGCACATGAATCTACGATATTACAGCTGCAACTAAGTAAATTACACATGCATTTGCTTGTTTTCAGTGATATTAACACTACTGCATACTAATTGCACATGAATCAACGTTATTACAGCTGAGACTAAGTAAAATACAAATGCATTTGCTTGTTTTCAGTGATATTAACATTGATTCACACTAATTGCACATGATTCTCCGTTATTACAGCTGCAACTAAGTAAATTACACATGCATTTGCGTGTTTTCAGTGATATTAACATTCATTCACACTAATTGCACATGAATCTACGTTATTACAGCTGCAACTAAATAAAATACACATGCATTTGCTTGTTTTCAGTAATTGTAGCATTCATTCACACTAATTGCACATGAATCTACGTTATTACAGCTTCAACTAAGTAAATTACACATGCATTTGCTTGTTTTCAGTGATATTAACACTACTGCATACTAATTGCACATGAATCAACGTTATTACAGCTGAAACTAAGTAAAATACACATGCATTTGCTTGTTTTCATTGATATTAACATTTATTCACACTAATTGCACAAGAATCTACGTTATTATAGCTGCAACTAAGTAATATACACATTCATTTGCTTGTTTTCAGTGATTTTAAAATTCATTCACACTAATTGCACACGAATCTACGTTATTACAGCCGCAACTAAGTAAAATACACACGCATTTGCTTGTTTTCAGTAATTGTAACATTCATTCACACTAATTGCACATGAATCTACGTTTTTACAGCTGCAACTAAGTAAATTACACATGCATTTGCTTGTTTAAAGTGATATTAGCATTACTGCTCACAAATTGCACATGAATCAACGTTATTACAGCTGAAACTAAGTAAAATACACATGCATTTGCTTGTTTTCATTGATATTAACATTCATTCACACTAATTGCACAAGAATCTACGTTATTATAGCTGCAACTAAGTAAAATACACATTCATTTGCTTGTTTTCAGTGATTTTAAAATTCATTCACACTAATTGCACACGAATCTACGGTATTACAGCCGCAACTAAGTAAAATACACACGCATTTGCTTGTTTTCAGTAATTGTAACATTCATTCACACTAATTGCACATGAATCTATGTTTTTACAGCTGCAACTAAGTAAATTACACATGCATTTGCTTGTTTTCAGTGATATTAACATTCATTCACACTAGTTGGACATGAATCCACGTTATTACAGCTGAAACTAAGTAAAATACAGATGCATTTGCTTCTTTTCGGTGATATTAACATTACTGAACACTAATTGCACTTGAATCTACCTTATTACAGCTGCAACTAAGTAAATTACAAATGCATTTGCTTGTTTTCAGTGATATTAATATTGATTCACACTAATTCCACATGAATCCACGTTATTACAGCTGAAACTAGGTAAAATACAAATGCATTTGCTTGTTTTTATTGATATTAACATTCATTCACACTAATTGCACATGAATCCACAATATTACAGCTGAAACTAAGTAAAATACACATGCATTTGCTTGTTTAAAGTGATATTAGCCTTACTGCTCACTAATTGCACATGAATCCACGTTATTACAGCTGAAACTAAGCAAAGTACACATGCATTTGCTTGTTTTCAGTGCCATTAAAATTCATTCACACTAATTGCACATGAATCTACGTTATTACAGCTACAACTAAGTAAAATACACACGCATTTGCTTGTTTTCAGTAATTGTAACATTCAGTCACACTAATTGCACACGAATCTACGTTATTACAGCTGCAACGAAGTAAATTACACATGCATTTGCCTGTTTTCAGTGATATTAACATTCATTCACACTAATTGGACATGAATCCACGTTATTACAGCTGAAAATAAGTAAAATACACATGCATTTCCTTGTTTTCAGTGATATTAAAATTCATTCACACTAATTGGACATGAATCCACGTTATTACAGCTGAAACTAAGTAAAATACAGATGCATTTGCTTGTTTTCAGTGATCTTAATATTACTGCACACTAATTGCACATTAGTCCAGGTTATTAGAGCTGAAACTAAGTAAAATACACATGCATTTGTTTGCTTTCAGTAATTGTAACATTCATTCACACTAATTGCACAAAAATTTACGTTATTATAGCTGCAACTAAGAAAAATTCACATGCATTTGCTTGTTTTCAGTGATATTAAAATTCATTCCCACAAATTGCACACGAATTTACGTTATTATAGCTGCAACTAAGAAAAATTCACATGCATTTGCTTGTTTTCAGTGATATTAACATTCAATCACACTAATTGGACATGAATCCACGTTATTACGGCTGAAACTAAGTAGAATACACATGCAATTCCTTGTTTTCAGTGATATTAACAATACCGCACACTAATTGCACATGAATCAACGTTATTAGTATGCATGCATTTGCTTGTTTTCGGTGATATTAACATTACTGCACACTAATTGCACTTGAATCTACCTTATTACAGCTGCAACTAAGTAAATTACAAATGCATTTGCTTGTTTTCAGTGATATTAATATTGATTCACACTAATTGCACATGAATCCGCGTTATTACAGCTGAAACTAGGTAAAATACAAATGCATTTGCTTGTTTTTATTGATATTAACATTCATTCACACTAATTGCACATGAATCCACAATATTACAGCTGAAACTAAGTAAAATACACATGCAATTGCTTGTTTTCAGTGATATTAGCATTACTCCTCACTAATTGCACATGAATCCACGATATTACAGCTGAAACTAAAGCAAAACACACAGGCATTTGCTTGTTTTCAGTGCCATTAAAATTCATTCACACTAATTGCACATGAATCTACGTTATTACAGGTGCAACTAAGTAAAATACGCACGCATTTGCTTGTTTTCAGTAATTGTAACATTCATTCACACTAATTACACACGAATCTACGTTATTACAGCTGCAACTAAGTAAATTACACATGCATTTGCCTGTTTTCAGTGATATTAACATTCATTCACACTAACTGGACATGAATCCACGTTATTACAGCTGAAACTAAGTAAAATACACATGCATTTGCTTGTTTTCAGTGATATTAACATTACCGCACACTAATTGCACTTGAATCTACGTTATTACAGCTGAAACTAAGTAAAATTCACATGCATTTGCTTGTTTTCAGTGATATTAAAATTCATTCACACTAATTGGACATGAATCCACGTTATTACAGCTGCAATTATGTAAATTACACATGCATTTGCTTGTTTTCAGTGATATTAATATTGATTCACACTAATTGCACATGAATCTACGTTATTACAGCTGCAACTAAGTAAATTACACATGCATTTGCGTGTTTTCAGTGATATTAACATTCATTCACAATAATTGCACATGTATCTACGTTATTACAGCTGCCACTAAATAAAATACACATGCATTTGCTTGTTTTCAGTAATTGTAGCATTCATTCACACTAATTGCACATGAATCTACGTTATTACAGCTGCAACTAAGTAAATTACACATGCATTTGTTTGTTTTCAGTGATATTAACACTACTGCATACTAATTGCACATGAATCAACGTTATTACAGCTGAAACTAAGTAAAATACACATGCATTTGCTTGTTTTCATTGATATTAACATTTATTCACACTAATGGCACAGGAATCTACGTTATTATAGCTGCAACTAAGTAAAATACACATTCATTTGCTTGTTTTCAGTGATTTTAAAATTCATTCACACTAATTGCACATGAATCTACGTTATTACAGCTGCAACTAAGTAAAATACACACGCATTTGCTTGTTTTCAGTAATTGTAACATTCATTCACACTAATTGCACATGAATCTACGTTTTTACAGCTGCAACGAAGTAAATTACACATGCATTTGCTTGTTTAATGTGATATTAGCATTACTGCTCACTAATTGCACATGAATCCACGTTATTACAGCTGAAACTAAGCAAAGTACACATGCATTTGCTTGTTTTCAGTGCCATTAAAATTCATTCACACTAATTGCACATGAATCTACGTTATTACAGCTACAACTAAGTAAAATACACACGCATTTGCTTGTTTTCAGTAATTGTAACATTCATTCACACTAATTGCACACGAATCTACGTTATTACAGCTGCAACGAAGTAAATTACACATGCATTTGCCTGTTTTCAGTGATATTAACATTCATTCACACTAATTGGACATGAATCCACGTTATTACAGCTGAAACTAAGTAAAATACACATGCATTTCCTTGTTTTCAGTGATATTAAAATTCATTCACACTAATTGGACATGAATCCACGTTATTACAGCTGAAACTAAGTAAAATACAGATGCATTTGCTTGTTTTCAGTGATATTAATAATACTGCACACTAATTGCACATGAGTCCAGGTTATTAGAGCTGAAACTAAGTAAAATACACATGCATTTGTTTGTTTTCAGTAATTGTAACATTCATTCACACTAATTGCAAAAGAATTTACGTTATTATAGCTGCAACTAAGAAAAATTCACATGCATTTGCTTGTTTTCAGTGATATTAACATTCATTCACACTAGTTGGACATGAATCCACGTTATTACAGCTGAAACTAAGTAAAATACACATGCATTTGCTTGTTTTCAGTGATATTAACATTACTGCACACTAATTGCACTTGAATCTACCTTATTACAGCTGCAACTAAGTAAATTACAAATGCATTTGCTTGTTTTCAGTGATATTAATATTGATTCACACCAATTGCACATGAATCCGCGTTATTACAGCTGAAACTAGGTAAAATACAAATGCATTTGCTTGTTTTTATTGATATCAACATTCATTCACACTAATTGCACATGAATCCACAATATTACAGCTGAAACTAAGTAAAATACACATGCAATTGCTTGTTTTCAGTGATATTAGCATTACTCCTCACTAATTGCACATGAATCCACGTTATTACAGCTGAAACTAAGCAAAATACACATGCATTTGCTTGTTTTCAGTGCCATTAAAATTCATTCACACTAATTGCACATGAATCTACGTTATTACAGCTGCAACTAAGTAAAATACGCACGCATTTGCTTGTTTTCAGTAATTGTAACATTCATTCACACTAATTACACACGAATCTACGTTATTACAGCTGCAACTAAGTAAATTACACATGCATTTGCCTGTTTTCAGTGATATTAACATTCATTCACACTAACTGGACATGAATCCACGTTATTACAGCTGAACCTAAGTAAAATACACATGCATTTGCTTGTTTTCAGTGATATTAACATTACCGCACACTAATTGCACTTGAATCTACGTTATTACAGCTGAAACTAAGTAAAATTCACATGCATTTGCTAGTTTTCAGTGATATTAAAATTCATTCACACTAATTAGACATGAATCCACGTTATTACAGCTGCAACTATGTAAATTACACATGCATTTGCTTGTTTTCAGTGATATTAACATTGATTCACACTAATTGCACATGAATCTACGTTATTACAGCTGCAACTAAGTAAATTACACATGCATTTGCGTGTTTTCAGTGATATTAACATTCATTCACAATAATTGCACATGAATCTACGTTATTACAGCTGCCACTAAATAAAATACACATGCATTTGCTTGTTTTCAGTAATTGTAGCATTGATTCACACTAATTGCACATGAATCTACGTTATTCCAGCTGCAACTAAGTAAAATACAGATGCATTTGCTTGTTTTCAGTGATATTAATAATACTGCACACTAATTGCACATGAGTCCAGGTTATTAGAGCTGAAACTAAGTAAAATACACATGCATTTGTTTGTTTTCAGTAATTGTAACATTCATTCACACTAATTGCAAAAGAATTTACGTTATTATAGCTGCAACTAAGAAAAATTCACATGCATTTGCTTGTTTTCAGTGATATTAACATTCATTCACACTAGTTGGACATGAATCCACGTTATTACAGCTGAAACTAAGTAAAATACACATGCATTTGCTTGTTTTCAGTGATATTAACATTACTGCACACTAATTGCACTTGAATCTACCTTATTACAGCTGCAACTAAGTAAATTACAAATGCATTTGCTTGTTTTCAGTGATATTAATATTGATTCACACCAATTGCACATGAATCCGCGTTATTACAGCTGAAACTAGGTAAAATACAAATGCATTTGCTTGTTTTTATTGATATCAACATTCATTCACACTAATTGCACATGAATCCACAATATTACAGCTGAAACTAAGTAAAATACACATGCAATTGCTTGTTTTCAGTGATATTAGCATTACTCCTCACTAATTGCACATGAATCCACGTTATTACAGCTGAAACTAAGCAAAATACACATGCATTTGCTTGTTTTCAGTGCCATTAAAATTCATTCACACTAATTGCACATGAATCTACGTTATTACAGCTGCAACTAAGTAAAATACGCACGCATTTGCTTGTTTTCAGTAATTGTAACATTCATTCACACTAATTACACACGAATCTACGTTATTACAGCTGCAACTAAGTAAATTACACATGCATTTGCCTGTTTTCAGTGATATTAACATTCATTCACACTAACTGGACATGAATCCACGTTATTACAGCTGAACCTAAGTAAAATACACATGCATTTGCTTGTTTTCAGTGATATTAACATTACCGCACACTAATTGCACTTGAATCTACGTTATTACAGCTGAAACTAAGTAAAATTCACATGCATTTGCTAGTTTTCAGTGATATTAAAATTCATTCACACTAATTAGACATGAATCCACGTTATTACAGCTGCAACTATGTAAATTACACATGCATTTGCTTGTTTTCAGTGATATTAACATTGATTCACACTAATTGCACATGAATCTACGTTATTACAGCTGCAACTAAGTAAATTACACATGCATTTGCGTGTTTTCAGTGATATTAACATTCATTCACAATAATTGCACATGAATCTACGTTATTACAGCTGCCACTAAATAAAATACACATGCATTTGCTTGTTTTCAGTAATTGTAGCATTGATTCACACTAATTGCACATGAATCTACGTTATTCCAGCTGCAACTAAGTAAATTACACATGCATTTGTTTGTTTTCAGTGATATTAACACTACTGCATACTAATTGCACATGAATCAACGTTATTACAGCTGAAACTAAGTAAAATACACATGCATTTGCTTGTTTTCATTGATATTAACATTTATTCACACTAATTGCACAAGAATCTACGTTATTATAGCTGCAAATAAGTAAAATACACATTCATTTGCTTGTTTTCAGTGATTTTAAAATTCATTCACACTAATTGCACATGAATCTACGTTATTACAGCTGCAACTAAGTAAAATACACCTGCATTTGCTTGTTTTCAGTAATTGTAACATTTATTCACACTAATTGCACATGAATCTACGTTTTTACAGCTGCAACTAAGTAAATTACACATGCATTTGCTTTTTTTCAGTGATATTAACATTCATTCACACTAGTTGGACATGAATCCACGTTATTACAGCTGAAACTAAGTAAAATACAAATGCATTTGCTTGTTTTCGGTGATATTAACATTACTGCACACTAATTGCACTTGAATCTACGTTATTACAGCTGAAACTAAGTAAAATTCACATGCATTTGCTTGTTTTCAGTGATATTAAAATTCATTCACACTAATTGCACAAGAATCTACGTTATTAGAGCTGCAACTAAGAAAAATTCACATGCATTTGCTTGTTTTCAGTGATATTAACATTCAATCACACTAATTGGACATGAATCCACGTTATTAGAGCTGAAACTAAGTAAAATACACATGCATTTCCTTGTTTTCAGTGATTGTAACATTCATTCACACTAATTGCACAAAAATTTACGTTATTATAGCTGCAACTAAGAAAAATTCACATGCATTTGCTTGTTTTCAGTGATATTAAAATTCATTCCCACAAATTGCACACGAATTTACGTTATTATAGCTGCAACTAAGAAAAATTCACATGCATTTGCTTGTTTTCAGTGATATTAACATTCAATCACACTAATTGGACATGAATCCACGTTATTACGGCTGAAACTAAGTAGAATACACATGCATTTCCTTGTTTTCAGTGATATTAACAATACCGCACACTAATTGCACATGAATCAACGTTATTAGTATGCATGCATTTGCTTGTTTTCGGTGATATTAACATTACTGCACACTAATTGCACTTGAATCTACCTTATTACAGCTGCAACTAAGTAAATTACAAATGCATTTGCTTGTTTTCAGTGATATTAATATTGATTCACACTAATTGCACATGAATCCGCGTTATTACAGCTGAAACTAGGTAAAATACAAATGCATTTGCTTGTTTTTATTGATATTAACATTCATTCACACTAATTGCACATGAATCCACAATATTACAGCTGAAACTAAGTAAAATACACATGCAATTGCTTGTTTTCAGTGATATTAGCATTACTCCTCACTAATTGCACATGAATCCACGATATTACAGCTGAAACTAAAGCAAAACACACAGGCATTTGCTTGTTTTCAGTGCCATTAAAATTCATTCACACTAATTGCACATGAATCTACGTTATTACAGGTGCAACTAAGTAAAATACGCACGCATTTGCTTGTTTTCAGTAATTGTAACATTCATTCACACTAATTACACACGATACTACGTTATTACAGCTGCAACTAAGTAAATTACACATGCATTTGCCTCTTTCAGTGATATTAACATTCATTCACACTAACTGGACATGAATCCACGTTATTACAGCTGAAACTAAGTAAAATACACATGCATTTGCTTGTTTTCAGTGATATTAACATTACCGCACACTAATTGCACTTGAATCTACGTTATTACAGCTGAAACTAAGTAAAATTCACATGCATTTGCTTGTTTTCAGTGATATTAAAATTCAATCACACTAATTGGACATGAATCCACGTTATTACAGCTGCAATTATGTAAATTACACATGCATTTGCTTGTTTTCAGTGATATTAATATTGATTCACACTAATTGCACATGAATCTACGTTATTACAGCTGCAACTAAGTAAATTACACATGCATTTGCGTGTTTTCAGTGATATTAACATTCATTCACAATAATTGCACATGTATCTACGTTATTACAGCTGCCACTAAATAAAATACACATGCATTTGCTTGTTTTCAGTAATAGTAGCATTCATTCACACTAATTGCACATGAATCTACGTTATTACAGCTGCAACTAAGTAAATTACACATGCATTTGTTTGTTTTCAGTGATATTAACACTACTGCATACTAATTGCACATGAATCAACGTTATTACAGCTGAAACTAAGTAAAATACACATGCATTTGCTTGTTTTCATTGATATTAACATTTATTCACACTAATGGCACAGGAATCTACGTTATTATAGCTGCAACTAAGTAAAATACACATTCATTTGCTTGTTTTCAGTGATATTAAAATTCATTCACACTAATTGCACATGAATCTACGTTATTACAGCTACAACTAAGTAAAATACACATGCATTTGCTTGTTTTCATTGATATTAACATTTATTCACACTAATGGCACAGGAATCTACGTTATTATAGCTGCAACTAAGTAAAATACACATTCATTTGCTTGTTTTCAGTGATTTTAAAATTCATTCACACTAATTGCACATGAATCTACGTTATTACAGCTGCAACTAAGTAAAATACACACGCATTTGCTTGTTTTCAGTAATTGTAACATTCATTCACACTAATTGCACATGAATCTACGTTTTTACAGCTGCAACGAAGTAAATTACACATGCATTTGCTTGTTTAATGTGATATTAGCATTACTGCTCACTAATTGCACATGAATCCACGTTATTACAGCTGAAACTAAGCAAAGTACACATGCATTTGCTTGTTTTCAGTGCCATTAAAATTCATTCACACTAATTGCACATGAATCTACGTTATTACAGCTACAACTAAGTAAAATACACACGCATTTGCTTGTTTTCAGTAATTGTAACATTCATTCACACTAATTGCACACGAATCTACGTTATTACAGCTGCAACGAAGTAAATTACACATGCATTTGCCTGTTTTCAGTGATATTAACATTCATTCACACTAATTGGACATGAATCCACGTTATTACAGCTGAAACTAAGTAAAATACACATGCATTTCCTTGTTTTCAGTGATATTAAAATTCATTCACACTAATTGGACATGAATCCACGTTATTACAGCTGAAACTAAGTAAAATACAGATGCATTTGCTTGTTTTCAGTGATATTAATAATACTGCACACTAATTGCACATGAGTCCAGGTTATTAGAGCTGAAACTAAGTAAAATACACATGCATTTGTTTGTTTTCAGTAATATGTAACATTCATTCACACTAATTGCAAAAGAATTTACGTTATTATAGCTGCAACTAAGAAAAATCACATGCATTTGCTTGTTTTCAGTGATATTAACATTCACTCACACTAGTTGGACATGAATCCACGTTATTACAGCTGAAACTAAGTAAAATACACATGCATTTGCTTGTTTTCAGTGATATTAACATTACTGCACACTAATTGCACTTGAATCTACCTTATTACAGCTGCAACTAAGTAAATTACAAATGCATTTGCTTGTTTTCAGTGATATTAATATT
>RQOL01000015.1:0-20679 GCA_013076295.1 Sanderia malayensis
ATACTCCGCCCTGGAAATTTACTTTCATAAGAGCTTTCTGGCCCAAAAAAATCAAGCACTTATTATTCAATGCCTTCCAGAAAGAGTATATATATAAAGGATAGAAATTATAGAAATGAACAATTATCAAATGGTAGCACATGCGCAAGATCACCTAACCAAGTCGTTTTAGTGGCAAGATAAAAAACAATACAACCAACCTCAATAATCTTCGCCAGGAGATAATGAGCTAGAGTTCCGTAAACATTTCAGGGCATTATGTAACTGCTCCAGTTGATGTGATTGAAATCGGGTGATCATCTCCCCCTTGGCTTGAATAGTACAGCTTCCATTCTTTATCCTCCGCCGTGGAAATTCACTTTGATAAGAACTTTCCCGCCTGAAGAGTAATCAAACAGTTATTACTGAACGCCTTCCAAAAAGTATATATTTATAAAGGATACATATTATAGGAAATGAACAGTTATCAAATGATAGCACATTCACAAGGTACCTAACCCAATCGTTTTAGTGACAACATAAAAACGAATGCAACTACCTCACTAATCTTCTCCAGACAGTATAATGAGCTGGAGTTCCGTAAACATTTCAGGGTATTATGTAACTGCTTCAGTTGATGTGAACGAAATCGGGTGATCATCTCCCCTTTCCGTGAATAGTACAGCTTCCATTCTTTAACCATCGCCCTGGAAATTCACTTTCATAAGAACTTTCCCGCCTGAAAGAGTAATCAAACAGTTATTATTGAACGCCTTCCAAAAAGATATATATAAAGGATACATATATAGGAAATAACATTATCAAATGATAGCACATTCGCAAGGTACCCTAACCCAGTCGTTTTAGTGGCAAGATAAAAACAACCAACCTCATAACTTCTCCAGGATAGTATAATGAGCTGGAGTTCCGTAAACATTTCAGGGCATTGTGTAACTGCTTCAGTTGATGTGATTGAAATCGGGTGACCATCTCCCCCTTTCGTGAATAGTACAGCTTCCATTCTTTAACCATCGCCCTGGAAATTCACTTTCATAAGAACTTTCCCGCCTGAAATGAAATGAAGCAGTTATAATTACGCCTACCAAAAGGGTATATATATAAATGATACATATATAGGAAATGAGCAATTATCAAATGGTAGCAGATGCGCAAAATAGCCTAAACATAGGCTTTAGTGCAAGACAAAAACGAAGGAAACCTACCTCAGTAAACTCCCCTAGGATAGTATAATGAGCTGGAGTTCCGTAAATATTTCAGGGTATTATGTAACTGCTTCAGTTGATGTGAACGAAATCGGGTGATCATCTCCCCTTTCCGTGGATAGTACAGCACAGCCTCCATTCTTTATACTCCGCCCTGGAAATTTACTTTCATAAGAGCTTTCTGGCCCAAAAAAATCAAGCACTTATTATTCAATGCCTTCCAGAAAGAGTATATATATAAAGGATAGAAATTATAAGAAATGAACAATTATCAAATGGTAGCACATGCGCAAGATCACCTAACCAAGTCGTTTTAGTGGCAAGATAAAAAACAATACAACCAACCTCAATAATCTTCGCCAGGATGGTATAATGAGCTGAGTTCCGTAAACATTTCAGGCATTATGTAACTGCTCCAGTTGATGTGATTGAAATCGGGTGATCATCTCCCCCTTGGCTTGAATAGTACAGCTTCCATTCTTTATCCTCGCCGTGGAAATTCACTTTGATAGAACTTTCCCGCCTGAAGAGTAATCAAACAGTTATTACTGAACGCCTTCCAAAAGTATATATTTATAAAGGATACATATTATAGAAATGAACAGTTATCAAATGATAGCACATTCACAAGGTACCCTAACCCAATCGTTTTAGTGACAACATAAAAACGAATGCAACTTACATCACTAATCTTCTCCAGAATAGTATAATGAGCTGGAGTTCCGTAAACATTTCAGGGTATTATGTAACTGCTTCAGTTGATGTGAACGAAATCGGGTGATCATCTCCCCCTTTCCGTGAATAGTACAGCTTCCATCTTTAACCATCGCCCTGGAAATTCACTTTCATAAGAACTTTCGCGCCTGAAGAGTAATCAAACAGTTATTATTGAACGCCTTCCAAAAATGATATATATTTTAAAGGAACATACTATAGAAATTAACAGTTATCAAATGATAGCACATTCGCAAGGTACCCTAACCCAGTCGTTTTAGTGGCAAGATAAAAACCATTGCAACCTACCTCACTAATCCTCTCCAGGATAGTATAAAGAGCTGGAGTTCCGTAAACATTTCAGGGCATTGTGTAACTGCTTCAGTTGATGTGATTAAAATCGGGTGATCATCTCCCCCTTTCCCTGAATAGTACAGCTCCATTCTTTAACCATCGCCCTGGAAATTCACTTTCATAAGAACTTTCCCGCCTGAAAGGAATGAAACAATTATTACTGAAGCCTTCCAAAAAGGCATATATATATAAAGATACATACATAGAAAATGAACAATTATCAAATAGTAGGACATTCGCAAGGTACCCCTAACCCAGTCGTTGTAGTGGCAAGATAAAAACCAATGCAACCTACCTCACTAATCTTCTCCAGGAATAGTATATTGAGCTGGTGTTCCGAAAACATTTCAGGGCATTATGTAACTGCTTCAGTTGATGTGATTGAAATCGGGTGACCATCTCCCCCTTTCCGTGAATAGTACAGCTTCCATTCTTTAACCATCGCCCTGGAAATTCCACTTTCATAAGAACTTTCCCGCCTGAAATGAAATGAAGCAGTTATAATTTACGCCTACCAAAAGGATATATATATAAATGATACATATTATAGGAAATGACAATTATCAAATGGTAGCAATGCGCAAATAACCTAAACATATGGCTTTAGTGGCAAGACAAAAAACGAATGGAACCTACCTCAGTAAACTCCCCTAGGATAGTATAATGAGCTGGAGTTCCGTAAATATTTCAGGGTATTATGTAACTGCTTCAGTTGATGTGAACGAAAACGGGTGATCATCTCCCCTTTCCGTGGATAGTACAGCACAGCCTCCATTCTTTATACTCTGCCCTGGAAATTTACTTTCATAAGATCTTTCTGGCCCAATAAAAATCAAGCACTTATTATTCAATGCCTTCCAGAAAGAGTATATATATAAAGGATAGAAATTATAAGAAATGAACAATTATCAAATGGTAGCACATGCGCAAGATCACCTAACCAAGTCGTCTTAGTGGCAAGATAAAAAACCATACAACCAACCTCAATAATCTCGCCAGGATGTATAATGAGCTAGAGTTCCGTAAACATTTCAGGGCATTATGTAACTACTCCAGTTGATGTGATTGAAATCGGGTGATCATCTCCCCCTTGGGCTGAATAGTACAGCTTCCATTCTTTATCCTCCGCCGTGGAAATTCACTTTGATAAGAACTTTCCCGCCTGAAGAGTAATCAAACAGTTATTACTGAACGCCTTCCAAAAAGTATATATTTATAAAGGATACATATTATAGGAAATGAACAGTTATCAAATGATAGCACATTCACAAGGTACCATAACCCAATCGTTTAGTGACAACATAAAACGAATGCAACTTACCTCACTAATCTTCTCCAGAACAGTAAATGAGCTGCAGTTCCGTAAACATTTCAGGGTATTATGTAACTGCTTCAGTTGATGTAAACGAAATCGGGTGATCATCTCTCCCTTTCCGTGAATAGTACAGCTTCCATTCTTTAACCTCGCCCTGGAAATTCACTTTCATAAAACTTTCCCGCCTGAAGAGTAATCAAACAGTTATTATTGAACGCCTTCCAAAAATGATATATATTTTTAAAGGATACATACTATAGGAAATTAACAGTTATCAAATGATAGCACATTCGCAAGGTACCCTAACCCAGTCGTTTTAGTGGCAAGATGAAAAACCAATGCAACCTACCTCACTAATCTTCTCCAGTTATAGTATAAAGAGCTGGAGTTCCGTAAACATTTCAGGGCATTGTGTAACTGCTCAGTTGATGTGATTAAATCGGGTGATCTTCTCCCCCTTTCGTGAATAGTACAGCTTCCATTCTTAACCATCGCCCTGGAATTCACTTTCATAAGAACTTTCCCGCCTGAAAAGGAAATGAAGCAGATATTACTGAATGCCTTCCAAAAGGCATATTATATATAAAGGATACATATCATAGGAAAATGAACAATTATCAAATGGTAGCAATTCGCAAGTAACCTAACCATGGCTTTAGTGGCAGACAAAAACCAATGCAACCTACCTCACTAATCTTCTCCAGAAATAGTATAATGAGCTGGTGTTCCGAAAAACATTTCAGGGCATTATGTAAACTAGCTTCAGTTGATGTGAAATCGAAATCGGGTGACCATCTCCCCCTTTCCGTGAATAGTACAGCTTCCATTCTTTATCCATCGCCTGGAAATTCACTTTCATAAGAACTTTCCCGCCTGAAAGTAAATAAAGCAGTTTATTTAGACGCCTTCCAAAAAGTATATATTTATAAAGATACATATTATAGGAAATGAGCAATTATCAAATCGATAGCACATGCGCAAAATAACCTAACATATGCTTTAGTGCAAGACAAAAAACGAATGGAACCTACCTCAGTAAACTCCCTAGGATAGTATAATGAGCTGGAGTTCCGTAAATATTTCAGGGTATTATGTAACTGCTTCAGTTGATGTGAACGAAATCGGGTGATCATCTCCCCTTTCCGTGGATAGTACAGCCTCCCATTCTTTATACTCCGCCCTGGAAATTTACTTTCATAAGAGCTTTCTGCCCAAAAAAATCAAGCAGTTATTATTCAAGCCTTCCAAAAGATATATATATAAAGGATAAATTATAAGAATGAACAATTATCAAATGTAGCACATGCGCAAGATCACCTAACCAAGTCGTTTTAGTGGCAAGATAAAAACAATACAACCAACCTCAATAATCTTCGCCAGGATGGTATAATGAGCTGAGTTCCGTAAACATTTCAGGGCATTATGTAACTGCTCAGTTGATGTGATTGAAATCGGGTGATCATCTCCCCCTTGCTTGAATAGTACAGCTTCCATTCTTTATCCTCCGCCTGGAAATTCACTTTGATAAGAACTTTCCCGCCTGAAGAGAAATCAAACAGTTATTACTGAACGCCTTCCAAAAGTATATATTATAAAGGATACATATTATAGAAATGAACAGTTATCAAATGATAGCACATTCCAAGGTACCCTAACCAATCGTTTTAGTGACAACATAAAAACGAATGCAACTTACCTCACTAATCTTCTCCAGAATAGTATAATGAGCTGGAGTTCCGTAAACATTTCAGGGTATTATGTAACTGCTTCAGTTGATGTGAACGAAATCGGGTGATCATCTCCCCTTTCCGTGAATAGTACAGCTTCCATTCTTTAACCATCGCCCTGGAAATTCACTTTCATAAGAGCTTTCCCGCCTGAAAGGAAATCAAGCAGTTATATTAACGCCTTCCAAAAAGATATATATATAAAGGATACATATCATAGGAAATGACAATTATCAAATGTAGCAATGCGCAAAGTACCCTAACAGTTGCTTTAGTGGCAAGATAAAAACGAATGCAAACTACCTCATAAACTCTCCAGGATAGTATAATGAGCTGGAGTTCCGTAAATATTTCAGGGATTATGTAACTGCTTCAGTTGATGTGAACGAAATCGGGTGATCATCTCCCCTTTCCGTGAATAGTACAGCTTCCATTCTTTAACTCGCCCTGGAAATTCACTTTCATAAGACTTTCCGCCTGAAAGAAATCAAGCAGTTATAATTTAGACGCCTTCCAAAAGGATATATATATAAATGATACATATTATAGAAATGAACAATTATCAAATGTAGCAGATGCGCAAGATACCTAAACATATGGCTTTAGTGGCAAGACAAAAACGAATGCAACCTACCTCACTAATCTTCTCCAGGATAGTATAATGAGCTGGAGTTCCGTAAACATTTCAGGGTATTATGTAACTGCTTCAGTTGATGTGATTGAAATCGGGTGATCATCTCCCCTTTCCGTGAATAGTACAGCTTCCATTCTTTATCCTCCGCCCTGGAAATTCACTTTCATAAGAGCTTTCCCGCCTGAAAGGAAATCAAGCAGTTATTATTAATGACTTCCAAAAAGATATATATATAAAGGATACATATCATAGGAAATGAGCAATTATCAAATGGTAGCAGATGCGCAAATACCTAAACATATGGCTTTTAGTGGCAAGACAAAAACGAATGAAACCTACCTCAGTAAACTCCCAGATAGTATAATGAGCTGGAGTTCCGTAAACATTTCAGGTATATGTAACTGCTTCAGTTGATGTGAACGAAATCGGGTGATCATCTCCCCTTTCCGTGAATAGTACAGCTCCATTCTTTAACCTCCGCCCTGGAAATTCACTTTCATAAGAACTTTCCCGCCTGAAAGAATCAAGCAGTTATTATTAACGCCTTCCAAAAGATATATATATAAAGGATAAATTATAGAAATGAACATTATCAAATGTAGCACATTCGCAAGTACCTAACCAAGTCGTTTTAGTGGCAAGATAAAAACAATGCAACCTACCTCACTAATCTTCTCCAGGATAGTATAATGAGCTGGAGTTCCGTAAACATTTCAGGGCATTATGTAACTGCTTCAGTTGATGTGATGAAATCGGGTGATCATCTCCCCCTTTCCTGAATAGTACAGCTTCCATTCTTTAACCTCGCCCTGGAAATTCACTTTCATAAGAACTTTCCCGCCTGAAAGAAATCAAGCAGTTATTATTAACGCCTTCCAAAAGGATATATATATAAAGGATACATATTATAGGAAATGAACAATTATCAAATTGTAGCACATGCGCAAGTACCCTAAACAATCGTTTAGTGGCAAGATAAAAACGAATGCAACTTACCTCACTAATCTTCTCCAGGATAGTATAATGAGCTGGAGTTCCGTAAACATTTCAGGGTATTATGTAACTCTTCAGTTGATGTGAACGAAATCGGGTGATCATCTCCCCCTTTCCGTGAATAGTACAGCTTCCATTCTTTATCATTCGCCCTGGAAATTCACTTTCATAAGAGCTTTCCCGCCTGAAAGGAAATCAGCAGTTATTATTAATGACTTCCAAAAGGATATATATATAAAGATACATATCATAGGAAATGAGCAATTATCAAATGGTAGCAGATGCGCAAAATAACCTAAACATATGGCTTTAGTGGCAAGACAAAAACGAATGGAAACCTACCTCAGTAAACTCCCTAGGATAGTATAATGAGCTGGAGTTCCGTAAATATTTCAGGGTATTATGTAACTGCTTCAGTTGATGTGAACGAAATCGGGTGATCATCTCCCCTTTCCGTGGATAGTACAGCCTCCATTCTTTATACTCCGCCCTGGAAATTTACTTTCATAAGAGCTTTCTGGCCCAAAAAAAATCAAGCACTTATTATTCAATGCCTTCCAGAAAGAGTATATATATAAAGGATAGAAATTATAAGAAATGAACAATTATCAAATGGTAGCACATGCGCAAGATCACCTAACCAAGTCGTTTTAGTGGCAAGATAAAAAACAATACAACCAACCTCAATAATCTTCGCCAGTATGTATAATGAGCTAGAGTTCCGTAAACATTTCAGGGCATTATGTAACTGCTCCAGTTGATGTGATTGAAATCGGGTGATCATCTCCCCCTTGCTTGAATAGTACAGCTTCCATTCTTTATCCTCCGCCGTGGAAATTCACTTTGATAAGAACTTTCCCGCCTGAAAGAATCAAACAGTTATTACTGAACGCCTTCCAAAAAGTATATATTTATAAAGGATACATATTATAGGAAATGAACATTATCAAATGTAGCACATTCGCAAGTACCTAACAATCGTTTTAGTGGCAAATAAAAACGAATGCAACTTACCTCACTAATCTTCTCCAGAATAGTATAATGAGCTGGAGTTCCGAAAACATTTCAGGGATTATGTAACTGCTTCAGTTGATGTGAACGAAATCGGGTGATCATCTCCCCCTTTCCCTGAATAGTACAGCTTCCATTCTTTAACCTTCGCCCTGGAAATTCACTTTCATAAGAGCTTTCCCGCCTGAAAGGAAATCAAGCAGTTATAATTTAACGCCTACCAAAAGGATATATATATAAAGATACATATTATAGGAAATGAACAATTATCAATTGCTAGCAGATGCGCAAGATAAGCTAAACATATGGCTTTAGTGGCAAGACAAAAACGAATGCAACTTACCTCACTAATCTTCTCCAGGATAGTATAATGAGCTGGAGTTCCGTAAATATTTCAGGGTATTATGTAACTACTTCAGTTGATGTGAACGAAATCGGGTGATCATCTCCCCCTTTCCGTGAATAGTACAGCTTCCATTCTTTATCATTCGCCCTGGAAATTCACTTTCATAAGAGCTTTCCCGCCTGAAAGGAAATCAGGCAGTTATTATTAATGACTTCCAAAAAGGATATATATATAAAGAATACATATCATAGGAAATGAGCAATTATCAAATGGTAGCAGATGCGCAAAATAACCTAAACATATGGCTTTAGTGGCAAGACAAAAACGAATGGAAACCTACCTCAGTAAACTCCCCTAGGATAGTATAATGAGCTGGAGTTCCGTAAATATTTCAGTGTATTATGTAACTGCTTCAGTTGATGTGAACGAAATCGGGTGATCATCTCCCCTTTCCGTGGATAGTACAGCCTCCATTCTTTATACTCCGCCCTGGAAATTTACTTTCATAAGAGCTTTCTGGCCCAAAAAAAATCAAGCACTTATTATTCAATGCCTTCCAGAAAGAGTATATATATAAAGGATAGAAATTATAAGAAATGAACAATTATCAAATGGTAGCACATGCGCAAGATCACCTAACCAAGTCGTTTTAGTGGCAAGATAAAAAACAATACAACCAACCTCAATAATCTTCGCCAGTATGTATAATGAGCTAGAGTTCCGTAAACATTTCAGGGCATTATGTAACTGCTCCAGTTGATGTGATTGAAATCGGGTGATCATCTCCCCCTTTCCCTGAATAGTACAGCTTCCATTCTTTAACCTTCGCCCTGGAAATTCACTTTGATAGAACTTTCCCGCCTGAAAGGAAATCAAACAGTTATTACTTAACGCCTCCAAAAAGTATATATTATAAAGATACATATTATAGGAAATGAACAATTATCAATGCTAGCAGATGCGCAAGATAAGCTAAACATATGCTTTAGTGGCAAGACAAAAACGAATGCAACTTACCTCACTAATCTTCTCCAGGATAGTATAATGAGCTGGAGTTCCGTAAATATTCCAGGGTATTATGTAACTACTTCAGTTGATGTGAACGAAATCGGGTGATCATCTCCCCCTTTCCGTGAATAGTACAGCTTCCATTCTTTATCATTCGCCCTGGAAATTCACTTTCATAAGAGCTTTCCCGTCTGAAAGGAAATCAGGCAGTTATTATTAATCACTTCCAAAAAGGATATATATATAAAGGATACATATCATAGGAAATGAGCAATTATCAAATGGTAGCAGATGCGCAAAATAACCTAAACATATGGCTTTAGTGGCAAGACAAAAACGAATGGAAACCTACCTCAGTAAACTCCCCTAGGATAGTATAATGAGCTGGAGTTCCGTAAATATTTCAGGGTATTATGTAACTGCTTCAGTTGATGTGAACGAAATCGGGTGATCATCTCCCCTTTCCGTGGATAGTACAGCCTCCATTCTTTATACTCCGCCCTGGAAATTTACTTTCATAAGAGCTTTCTGGCCCAAAAAAATCAAGCACTTATTATTCAATGCCTTCCAGAAAGAGTATATATATAAAGGATAGAAATTATAAGAAATGAACAATTATCAAATGGTAGCACATGCGCAAGATCACCTAACCAAGTCGTTTTAGTGGCAAGATAAAAAACAATACAACCAACCTCAATAATCTTCGCCAGTATGGTATAATGAGCTAGAGTTCCGTAAACATTTCAGGGCATTATGTAACTGCTCCAGTTGATGTGATTGAAATCGGGTGATCATCTCCCCCTTGGCTTGAATAGTACAGCTTCCATTCTTTATCCTCCGCCGTGGAAATTCACTTTGATAAAAACTTTCCCGCCTGAAGAGTAATCAAACAGTTATTACTGAACGCCTTCCAAAAAGTATATATTTAAAAAGGATACATATTATAGGAAATGAACAGTTATCAAATGATAGCACCTTCACAAGGTATCCTAACCCAATCGTTTTAGTGACAACATAAAAACGAATGCAACTTACCTCACTAATCTTCTCCAGAATAGTATAATGAGCTGGAGTTCCGTAAACATTTCAGGGTATTATGTAACTGCTTCAGTTGATGTGAACGAAATCGGGTGATCATCTCCCCCTTTCCGTGAATAGTACAGCTTCCATTCTTTAACCATCGCCCTGGAAATTCACTTTCATAAGAACTTTCCCGCCTGAAATTAAATGAAGCAGTTATAATTTAGCGCCTACCAAAAGGGATATATATATAAATGATACATATTATAGGAAATGAACAATTATCAATTGCTAGCAGATGCGCAAGATAAGCTAAACATATGGTTTTAGTGGCAAGACAAAAACGAATGCAACTTACCTCACTAATCTTCTCCAGGATAGTATAATGAGCTGGAGTTCCGTAAATATTCCAGGGTATTATGTAACTACTTCAGTTGATGTGAACGAAATCGGGTGATCATCTCCCCCTTTCCGTGAATAGTACAGCTTCCATTCTTTATCATTCGCCCTGGAAATTCACTTTCATAAGAGCTTTCCCGCCTGAAAGGAAATCAGGCAGTTATTATTAATGACTTCCAAAAAGGATATATATATAAAGAATACATATCATAGGAAATGAGCAATTATCAAATGGTAGCAGATGCGCAAAATAACCTAAACATATGGCATTAGTGGCAAGACAAAAACGAATGGAAACCTACCTCAGTAAACTCCCCAGGATAGTATAATGACTGGAGTTCCGTAAATATTTCAGGATATAATGTAACTGCTTCAGTTGATGTGAACGAGATCGGGTGATCATCTCCCCTTTCCGTGGATAGTACAGCCTTCATTCTTTATACTCCGCCCTGGAAATTTACTTTCATAAGAGCTTTCTGGCCCAAAAAAAATCAAGCACTTATTATTCAATGCCTTCCAGAAAGAGTGTATATATAAAGGATAGAAATTATAAGAAATGAACAATTATCAAATGTAGCACATGCGCAAGATCACCTAACCAAGTCGTTTTAGTGGCAAGATAAAAAACAATACAACCAACCTCAATAATCTTCGCCAGTATGTATAATGAGCTAGAGTTCCGTAAATATTCCAGGGTATTATGTAACTACTTCAGTTGATGTGAACGAAATCGGGTGATCATCTCCCCCTTTCCGTGAATAGTACAGCTTCCATTCTTTATCATTCGCCCTGGAAATTCACTTTCACAAGAGCTTTCCCGCCTGAAAGGAAATCAAGCAGTTATTATTAATGACTTCCAAAAAGGATATATATATAAAGAATACATATCATAGGAAATGAGCAATTATCAAATGCTAGCAGATGCGCAAGATAAGCTAAACGTATGGCTTTAATGGCAAGACAAAAACGAATGCAACTACCTCACTAATCTTCTCCAGGATAGTATAATGAGCTGGAGTTCCGTAAATATTTCAGGGTATTATGTAACTACTTCAGTTGATGTGAACGAAATCGGGTGATCATCTCCCCCTTTCCGTGAATAGTACAGACTCCATTCTTTATCCTCCGCCCTGGAAATTCACTTTGATAAGAGCTTTCCAGCCTGAAAATTAATCACACTGCTATTCTATTGAGTAAGCCATTCTAATTGAAAGGTACAAATGCATTGGAACAAACGATAAATATATACCAAATAGCTCTGAATAACAAATGCAGCAGCATGCTCTGAAATCGAAACAAATACCAAGCCTGAGGAAATAGTACAAAATTTGTACAAAAGTACAAATGCCAAATGCCATGTGCGCTTATATTTCAAGATGGTTGGCTTGTTGCTGTTGTTGTTCTTGTGTTGTTGTTCTTGTCACGGAGTTTGTTAAACCTTAATAGCCTAAAGGGCTTATGCAGCCTAAAATTACTTATAGTTTTTGAGTTATTCTTTGTCAAAACAGGGAATTTGGACAAAATCTGTTGAAGAAATTGACGTCAGAATGATAAGGCCAGTCTTTTGTATTGCTATCCAGTGTTCATAAGCTTGGGGGATACCGCCAAATCAAAATTGCAATTGATACAAAACAGGGCCCAAAGAATTGTGGTCAGAGATAGCAATATAACCCTAAAATGGGACAGCCTCGAGCAAACGCGAAAAAACGTATCTCCATCGATGTACCATAAATTCTCTATCAAGCCCCCTCTCTAATTAGCCCCCTTTTAAGAAGGACAAATTTAATAAGCCCCTCTCAATTTAGCCCCCCCCCCCCAATCTTCACTGATGCTAAAATAAGCAAACTTGACAAAAAACGGAGATTGTCATTTTATTCATTGGTCGTTCAATACTTCTGAACAAATTCAAATTCAAATCATTTAGACCTGAGTATTGTAGATATATAAACGTTTTTTCACACAGATTTCATTGAATAATGTATTTCATGTATTATTAAATGTATTTCCACCACTGAAAAAGGTTTTCTATTACAAAATATTTATTAAGCCCCCTCTCTCAATTTATCCCCCCTCTCTAATAAGGTCCCCTTTAAAGTACTGAAAAACAATAAGCCCCGGGGGGGGGGGCTTAAAGAAAATTTACGGTATTTAGGTCAGTCAATGGAATTTGCACGGAATCGCTGAAAAACATCTTCACAAAATTTGATCATGGCAAAACACACGCGGAAATGGATCTCGTCTTGTACTTCCGAAAGTGAGATGCGAGTCGGGAAGAAAAACTTTTGCTTTTCAATTTACAACAGCCTACCAAGTGACGTCAGAAATGAAAAATACTTTGTTTATTTCAAAAGGAAAATAAACACACTTTGTTTTTTTAAATTGAGAACCTGATTGCTATTTAAGTATCCCACACTTTTATTTACTCTTGTAAGTTTGATCCTTTTATTTAAATAAAACTTTTTACTTTTAACAGGACCCTTACTTACTGATAGCAGCAACATTTTTATTGAATAGGCCATCCTGTAAAATATGCTGAATTATTATTATTATTATTATTGTTGTTATTTTTATATTATTAAAGACCTGGATTTGGTCCGTAACAACTGAAGACAAGTACAATGAACAAAACTGATATGATTACATAGAATTAATGTTTAACAATTGCCAACAACTTATTAAATAACAAATGAACTCACCAATTATCAACATAAGTTTTATTTTCAAAACGGGCATCCAGCTCTTTCATTCAGAGATAGGCCTTCAGAACCCGATTCTTTATCATCACTGCCGTCCGTACTTAGCTCTGGTCTTCTTGCAAGGGGTTCTCCTTCGTGCGAGTTTCGACTACACCAACTGACTACTGAATAGTCTTTTCGCTTCTTCGCTATCCTCAAGAAGACTTCCTTCTTCGTTGTCAGAGGAATTTGTTTTGAACTACTATTTTCGCAATCCGACATTTTGAAAATTAGCCAGACACTGTTTCAAGCCGGGCAGCTTTTCCTCAGAAAACAATAGTTGAAGAACAATAGCTCGGTTCAATCTGACGTCACACTGAACCAAAATCTTGAAGTTTTGTTTTTTTCAAAATTTATTAAAATGTCTGTTTTTAATTGAAAGCAACGAAATTTGACTCATAATGTGAGGAGACTATCGCGCTTTTAACCAGGATGAGATAATTGAAATCGGCGTCGCCTAAGTCGAGTTATTAAAAAACTGTAGCGCGGCCAAATCTTCCCATACTGACCCTATAAAAAATGATTCGCGTGTCATCAAACTGACGTCATAGCTCTTCAACAGACCTGGTGTGTTTGAGCTTGAAAAAAATATACTTATACTCGTCCGAAAACACTCAAAATAGGTTCATAGTGATACTCAGATTTTTTTTCTCCCATTTCCGTAAAAAATCGATATGTCATTTCAGGCTGCATAAGCCCTTTAAAGAGACAAAGGGAGACAACACAGTTTTTCAAAACAAGATATAGCTTTAGAAGCTAAAAGACAACAAGAGAACCAACAGATAATATGCCGTGGGTGTTCTCCAAGATGACAAAGTTGTGGGGCACTTAGACAAAGGCAGTTATGGACGCTTTGCAAAACAATTTTCTACGTTGTGACTTAATCCATTATTTTCTGTTTCCTATTATAATAAACAATAAACTGTTTTACTTCTTTTAAAATGCTTTTAGTCATAAGAATGGTCATCAAAATATATTTTATGGCCATAAAACGAAGATATGGGGGTCACTAGGGGTAAAATATATGGCACTTACATGAAAACTCGTATAATTCGAGCTTTCTGTAATTCGAACAAATTTGGATTCCCCCATAGAGTTCGAATTGGACAGAGTTGACTATACCACTCACCTCTTTGTCAAGATAGGTTTTTTCGGGATTAACAATATCGAGGATGACGTGGGAATTTGAAAAATATGTTAAGTGTTGTTTTGCCGCACAGAAGATCAATTTGCTGCCGAATCCCAAGCTACTTATATGGTCCTGGTACTCAATATGCCCATTCTACTTATAGTGAACAATGCACAAACTATTGTCCCGAATTAAAACATAAATAGACGTTACTTGGAGCTAAAGGCAGTTGGTTGAAAAAATCCCAAAAACCCCATTGCAGGGTAAAATCATGAACATCGAAGAAGCCCTGGAGATTATAAAAGCAATAAAAGACACAGAGCTCTATGCATCAGACGTGCTGAATTCCAATGAAGATCAAATGCTTCAATGTTTAGATCGGGCTTTGGTTCGACTTAAGGCAGCTCTGAGAACACTGTCGAAAATGAAAATCATAACTGAGCACGGCCTCACCAATTGGGATATGAGCAGCGATGAACGCAGAAGCTAGCAGCAAAGGTATTGAAGCTCAGCAATAATATGCAAAACAGCTGAAAGCAATCACAAGCATGAAAACATTTTCAAGAAATAACGAAAGATATAAAGTGAGAGAGGTGCACGAAGGGCAAACAAGGAAGACCAACAAAAACACATTGGTATTCAGCAATTAGAGACTCTACTAAATCTTGGGTTTTCGTTAGTAAGCATTGCCTTCTCCTTGGTAAGTTGTGTTTATCATTTTGTTTCATTTGAAGTCTTGTAAAGTAGAGTGGGACCTCATATGTAATATTACTTCTGTCTGTCTGCTCTTTTATTATAGGGGTTAGTGTATCAACTGTAAAAAGACGAAAAATGAATATGGTTTGCCAATCCCAGACGGAAAAAACATTTATAACAGATCCAGAACTGGACATTGCCATCCACAGAATTACAACTCGAAACCCTAGGCTTGGAATCGTTATGATTCAAGGAGAGCTACGATCGTGTGATGTATGGGTGCACGGGACAGATAAGAGAGTCTCTTCTAAAAATGGACCCAGTTAATGTGCTTTTTAGAAAGACACAACCAGTGAAGAGAAGGCAATATAAGGTGGATGCGCCAAACTCGCTTTGGCACATTGACTGTAACCTAAACTCGCCAAGTACGAATTTTTTTGTATGCAGTTGTAGGTTTCAACTTGCAAACGTAGTGTCTATTTATAATCAAACAAAACCTTTACATAATTGCAATACATAGATGCGTTCATGTCTATTTTTAGAAAGTTTGGGATAGCTATTCATGGAGCTATTGACGGGTGCTCCAGGAAAATATTATACATGGAAGCTTGCAACGACAAGACAGCAGAGACGGTCAAGTGCTTGTTCTTGAATGCCATAGCAGAGTACGGATGGCCTCATAGAATTAGAACAGATAAAGGAGGGGAGAATTGTTTAGTCGGTAGACTAATGCAAGAACGAAGAAGCGAGAAAAATCCGACACCACATTGTGTTGGATCATCAGTCCACAATCAACGTATAGAGAGGTAAAATAGATTTTATGTACATTTTAGGGTTTAAATATTTACATTTTAAACAATTGAATTTAAAACTTTCAGTTTTCCTTTTGTTTTGTCACAAAAATGGTTCATAACACAAATTTATAAGACTGAAAAGCCTTATGTGCATTATTGTTGTCAAGATTCTGTAATTGTCATCATGATTAGGTTATGGGTGGATGTGAGACATTGTGTGACTCAATTGTTCATGGATATGTTTTTCGACTTGCAATCTGCTTCTTTGTTGGACAAGGACAACCCAGTCGACTTCTATTGTGCACGAGCTGTCTTCACAACAACTGTGAACTTCCAGTTGCAGAAATTCAAAACACATTGGAATAACCATAGCATGTCAACACAAAGTCAAGCGACTCCAAACCAAGTATTTGTGTCCGGTGCAATGAAGCGTCATGGCAGTGGACTTGAAGAGGTTGCAGGAATGATCAACGCCAAACCATTAGAAAACACTAATGATAATGATAATGAAAACGAAGAACATGACCCTCTTGTCCCAGAAAATGAAACAGAAGAAGAAGTCGCAGAATTACTCCCGGCGATAAACGATGTTTCAGTTCCTGAAACAAAGAAAGAAGAGCTTCAAATTTTGTTTGCATGCAGTGGAGATGATTTGGACTTGGGATGGAGCCGTTACTTGCACGCACGATCCTTGTTTTCATAACTATTTAATGCAAATCGATAACTTTTATCAATTGTTTTCCCCTTAGACTAATTTCAAAGTACCAACTACACGAGCA
Source organism: Sanderia malayensis (assembly GCA_013076295.1). Taxonomy (NCBI): domain Eukaryota; kingdom Metazoa; phylum Cnidaria; class Scyphozoa; order Semaeostomeae; family Pelagiidae; genus Sanderia; species Sanderia malayensis. Next base: position 16,857 of record RQOL01000015.1, read on the forward strand.
GTCGGATATTTCTTTAACTTTAAGAGTTGCATTTTTATTCAGCTCTAAATGGCTCAATGTAAAGCTCTCACATATTGTACATTATTTGACTAGGCTATTTTATCATAATATGTTTAACTCACAAACACGTATACAACTAAATGAAAAATTTGATGATTGAAAGTGTGACCACGTGAAAAAAACTTATGGCTAATCCGCTGCCTGAACAGAAAAGTAAACTGAGAAATAATCCCGTGGTGATACCTTTCAGTCGCGTATGACGTAGGGGCATTCCCTTACTCATGTGCCCGAATGTATTTTTAAAGATTTTTATTAAAATAGTTTTATGGAAAGAGCCTTGTGTTCATGTTGCGTTGTTTTTTGTGATAATCTTTGTCAAAAAAATATCGTTTATTATTCTGGCTTCTTGCAGGTTATTTGAGGTAGTATTAGAACAAAATACTTAACTTTGAGGCTAAAATTCTGAAAATTGGAACTTAATAAAAACAAGAACGACGGGCTTCTGAATGAGTCCAGTTGAACAATAATGAGCTCATTCATTCAATACCTTCCCTAATCAACCCGAAGAACTGTGTGCATAACGTCACTGCTAGCCTAAATATTTTTGGATGGCTTATTTTTGACTATATTCGTATATTGGGAATTCCAAATAACTTCCTTAACAAATGAGAAACCCTTCAATGAGGAATTTGTTTCCCTTCAAAGGCCCTTAAAATCCGCGGCACTCTCAGTGCAGGTCGGTGTTTATAACAAATTTCAGCCAAAATACATCAGAATGTAAAGTTGGTAAAATTATCAACTTGTCATAAGCAAAATAGGGTAGTAAATATCATGACATTTTCCACATTGAAACAGGACGCGAGTTCTATAGCATTTTGAAATTGAAATGAGTTCCAATTTAAAAAAACCGATGTTAGCTTCTCCAAAACCTTTATGACAATGCCGACGCCGACGGCATTTAATTGGTTAAAATTTTAAATGAAATACTCAAGTAGCTGCATTCAATTAGTCATTTGAGCAATCTAGACTTTCAAAATAACAACTTCGATATTTATAGTGTGCTTTAAATATCGCTTAGTGTTGCAAGAACGCTATCAGATAAACAAAAATATGCAAAAAATTAATATAGCAAGAAGTTGAAAACAAAGGAAGAATTACATATAATACATGTATTCCATTCGATATATTTCATATTATATTTCCATATTGAAATATAATATTTCCATATTATATTTCCATATTTAACTTATAACACAGAGTAAAATTAACACATTATTTATAACATAGGCCAATTTCGATCCTCTTCTGGGTATAATTGTTCGTTAGGTTTTCATTTTTGTTCTCTTTCTGACGTACTACTCTGATGAGTGTCAGACGAAAAGCTTTACTATTTACTATGTTTCGCTATGTTTCCAATTTCCAAAGCAATTTTGAAGTTCTGTACCGATCAAAGACTGTTATAACACAGAGTCTTCTGCATCAAAAAATACAAATTAAAATCACAATCTACAATACATTGCATGCAATTTTATAAATTAGTTTGAGAACTCTTAGGGGATGTTTGAGAACTGCTAGGGTCAACTTGAGAACTGTCATGAATTCAATGCTGAAGGATCTTTAATGATTTCAAAAAGTCAATAAATGGTACATAAATTCCAACTGCATTCAGCTCTGCTCCCACAATCAATTCATCTCAATGCTTCTCAGATACGATACCCATACCACTTATCTTTTTGGTGGGATGGGCTTTTTCACGATTAACCATATCGAGGATGACGTGGGAATTGCTTTGTTGCTTTGCCGCACAGAAGATCAATTTGCTGCCGAATCCCAAGCTACTTATATTGTCTAAGTACTCAATACGCTTATTCTACTTACAGTGAACAATACACAAATCATTGTCTGGGAGTAAGAGTTGAATAGATGTTATTTGGAGCTGCAAGCAGTTGATTGCAAATTGAAACTCCCTCCGTTCTTTTGAATTTTAATCTGAACTGCCAGCATCAACATAAATTTTTCGCTAGTAGAACTGCATAAAGAATATACTGAACAAAGCGAAAGCCCAAAAAGAAAGCCTGCAAGAACAAAATACTTAATTTTGTGGGTAAAATTTTGAAATTTGAAACTTAATAAAAAAGTGCACGAGTTCCTGAATGAGATCAGTTGAAAGATAATGAGCTTATTCATTAAATCCTTTCCCCAAAAACCTTAAGAACTTTGTACATAACGTCACTGCAGCCTAAATATTTTTTGAATGGCTTATTTTTGACAATTCGAATATTGGGAATTCCAAATAATTTCACTAACAAATGAGAAACCCTTCATGAGAAATTTGTTTTTCCAATTTGAAGAAAAAAAGCCGATGTTAGCTTCTCCAAAAATTTTTATGACAATGCCGACGGCATTTAATTGGTTATAAGGGACCTTTCATTTTTTAAGTCCCATAGGGGCGGAGGAATTTTTTTTCAAAGATGCTCTTTATGTGGCCTTCCCCTTCTCAAGTGAGAATATTGTGACCCCCCCCATGAATACTGATGTAAAAAAACATGGTTTTCTTACTTTCTGTCAATGCAGTTCACAATGTATAAAAGTCTGAAAATTGCCTTGTCTGCCAGGTTGTTGCCTTTCTTTTAGAACAATTCAGCTCTACCCTTAGCGAGTCATTTAAATCACTCTCTTTTAGGATACTATTGTCAGTTACAAATGCTTTGTAACTATAATTCCTCTACATCAGTGTAGCTGATGTAGAGGAAGACAAAGTCAACACTGCACCAAACAGTGAAACTGAGAGCGATGCAAGTGACACTGATATGAGTGACAAAATAAACTTCTTCTTGGATTTAGTATCCTAGATTGTGTTTTATTGTTCTGTTAGATTTCACTCAATGTTTTATCCGGGAATCAATATAGTTTTGGTCCAACCTGGAGGAAGCAAATTTAAAAAATGCTGTTGTGACCCCCCTAAATCTTTAAGAAATAAGTTGTGACCCCCCCCATGTTTTCCTCCGGCCCCTATAGCACTTAAAAAATGAAAGGTCCCTAATCTAAAATAAAATACTGAAGTACACGTTTTTTTATAAGAAACCGGTTTATAAGAAACCTAGATCTAGACACCAAAAATTTTAAGAAACTTTTAGAACTACAAGGAAATATTTAAGAAACATTAGAAATTTCGGAACCACGTTGTTCCTTTACGGTTTCAACAAATGTCAACTACAGTAAGTATGTTTTGTGTGCAAAAGCATAACATTGTGGGCTCCACATGACGATTTTTCGCATTGACGATTTTTCTTTGTTAAATACTAATATTTGCCACATCCACGTTTTTTCCTTCGTTATCGCTACAAACTTGTTTCATTTAATTAAGAAACTTTTAAGAAACTTTTAGAACTAAAATGTGGCTAAAAATTAAGAAACGTTTACTACTAGGCCTTGAGCCAGGTTCTTATAAAAAAGATGTGTAGCTGCACTCAAATTAGTCATTTTAACAATCTAGACTTTCAAAATAACAACTTCAGTGTCAGGGTAAAATGAAAAAATTTGGTGGCAGGGTCCATGCAAATATCAAGACTAAAAACATAATCATGAATCGCGCAAGCTTGCTTAAGCTATAATCTTGTGAGGAGGGGAAAATGTGTAATATATGTTCGGGCCTCCTATTGAAAAAAGAACTTCTGTGACTTTTGAATGAGGTGAATTACTGGACAGCCGTGTGCATTCATCGTTGCTCTTCTATCAGCTGGCATCGTTCGATACTTCTTCTCACATCCCCGGGAGCGGAGATGAATTTCAAACAACATTTCTCGAAGGGGAGGGGGCAGAA
>RQOL01000151.1:0-26492 GCA_013076295.1 Sanderia malayensis
GTGCATTAATGTACTGCACACTAATTGCACATGAATCTACGTGATTACAATTGAAACTAAGCAAATTACACATGCATTTGCTTGTTTTCAGTGATATTACATTACTGCACACTAATTGCACATGAATCTACGTTATTACTGGTGAAACTAAGCAAATTACATGCATTTGCTTGTTTTCAGTGATATTAACATTACTGCACACTAATTGCACATGAATCCACGTTATTACAGGTGAAACTAAGCAAATTACACATGCATTTGCTTGTTTTCAGTGATATTAACATTACTGCACACTAATTGCACATGAATCTACGTTATTACAATTGAAACTAAATAAAATACACATGCATTTGCTTGTTTTCCGTGATATTTACATTACTGCACACTAATCACATGAATCTACGTTATTACAGGTGAAACTAAGCAAATTACACATGCATTTGCTTGTTTTCAGTGATATTACATTACTGCACACTAATTGCACACGAATCCACGTTTTACAGGAAACTAAGTAAATACACATGCATTTGCTTGTTTTCAGTGATATTAACATTACTGCACACTAATTGCACATGAATCTACGTTATTACAGGAAACTAAGCAAATTACACTTGCATTTGCTTGTTTTCAGTGATATTAACATTACTGCACACTAATTGCACATGAATCTACGTTATTACAGTTGAAACTAAATAAAATACACATGCATTTCCTTGTTTTCAGTGATATTAACATTACTGTACACTAATTGCACATGAATCTACGTTATTACAATTGAAACTAAGCAAATTACACATGCATTTGCTTGTTTTCAGAGATATTAACATTACTGCACACTAATTGCACATGAATCTACGTTATTACAGGTGAAACTAAGCAAATTACACTTGCATTTGCTTGTTTTCAGTGATATTAACGTTACTGCACACTAATTGCACATGAATCTACGTTATTACAATTGAAACTAAGCAAATTACACATGGATTTGCTTCTTTTCAGAATATTAACATTACTGCACACTAATTGCACGCGAATCTACGTTATTACAGTTGAAACTAAATGAAATACACATGCATTTGCTTGTTTTCAGTGATATTAACATTACCGCACACTAATTGCACGCGAATCTACGTTATTACAGTTGAAACTAAATGAAATACACATGCATTTGCTTGTTTTCAGTGATATTAACATTACCGCACACTAATTGCACATGAATCTACGTTATTACAGGTGAAACTAAGCAAATTACACATGCATTTGCTTGTTTTCCGTGATATTAACATTACTGCACACTAATTGCACATGAATCCACGTTGTTACAGTCGAAACTAAGTAAAATACACATGCATTTGCTTGTTTTCAGTGATATTAACATTACTGCACACTAATTGCACACGAATCTACGTGATTACAATTGAAACTAAGCAAATTACATATGCATTTGCTTGTTTTCAGTGATATTAACATTACTGCACACTAATTGCACATGAATCCACGTTGTTACAGCTGAAACTAAGTAAAAGACACATGCATTTGCTTGTTTTCAGTGATATTAACATTACTGCACATTAATTGCACATGAATCTACGTTATTACAATTGAAACTAAGCAAATTACACATGCATTTGCTTGTTTTCAGTGATATTAACATTACTGCACACTAATTGCACATGAATCTACGTTATTACAGGTGAAACTAAGCAAATTACACTTGCATTTGCTTGTTTTCAGTGATATTAACGTTACTGCACACTAATTGCACATGAATCTACGTTATTACAATTGAAACTAAGCAAATTACACATGCATTTGCTTGTTTTCAGTGATATTAACATTACTGCACACTAATTGCACATGAATCCACGTTGTTACAGCTGAAACTAAGTAAAAGACACATGCATTTGCTTGTTTTCAGTGATATTAACATTACTGCACATTAATTGCACATGAATCTACGTTATTACAGTTGAAACTAAATAAAATACACATGCATTTGCTTGTTTTCAGTGATATTAACATTACTGTACACTAATTGCACATGAATCTACGTTATTACAATTGAAACTAAGCAAATTAGACATGCATTTGCTCGTTTTCAGTGATATTAACATTACTGCACACTAATTGCACATGAATCTACGTTATTACACGTGAAACTAAGCAAATTACACTTGCATTTGCTTGTTTTCAGTGATATTCACGTTACTGCACACTAATTGCACATGAATCTACGTTATTACAATTGAAACTTAGCAAATTACACATGCATTTGCTTGTTTTCAGTGATATTAACATTACTGCACATTAATTGCACATGAATCCATGTTATTACATTTAAAACTAAATAAAATACACATGAACTTGCTTGTTTTCAGTGATATTAACATTACCGCACACTAAATGCACATGAATCTACGTTATTACAGGTGAAACTATGCAAATTACACATACATTTGCTTGTTTTCAGTGATATTAACATTACTGTACACTAATTCCACATGAATCTACGTCATTACAATTGAAACTAAGCAAATTACACATGCATTTGCTTGCTTTCAGTGATATTAACATTACTGCACACTAATTGCACATGAATCTACGTTATTGCAGCTGAAACTAAGTAAAAGACACATGCATTTGCTTGTTTTCTGTGATAAAAACATTCATTCACACTAATTTCACATGAATCTACGTTATTACAGCTGAAACTAAGTAAAAGACACATGCATTTGCTTGTTTTCAGTGATATTAACATTGATTCACACTAATTGCACATGAATCTACGTTATTACAGCTGAAACTAAGTAAAAGACACATGCATTTGCTTGTTTTCTGTGATATTAACATTCATTCACACTAATTGCACATGAATTTACGTTATTACAGGTGAAACTAAGTAAAAGACACATGCATTTGCTTGTTTTCAGTGATATTAACATTACCGCACACTAATTGCACATGAATCTACGTTATTACAGGTGAAACTAAGCAAATTACACATGCATTTGCTTGTTTTCCGTGATATTAACATTACTGCACACTAATTGCACATGAATCCACGTTGTTACAGTCGAAACTAAGTAAAATACACATGCATTTGCTTGTTTTCAGTGATATTAACAAACTGCACACTAATTGCACACGAATCTACGTGATTACAATTGAAACTAAGCAAATTAGACATGCATTTGCTTGTTTTCAGTGATATTAACATTACTGCACACTAATTGCACATGAATCTACGTTATTACAGTTGAAACTAAATAAAATACACATGCATTTGCTTGTTTTCAGTGATATTAACATTACTGTACACTAATTCCACATGAATCTACGTTATTACAGGTAAAACTAAGCAAAATACACTTGCATTTGCTTGTTTTCAGTGATATTAACGTTACTGCACACTAATTGCACATGAATCCACGTTGTTACAGCTGAAACTAAGTAAAAGACACATGCATTTGCTTGTTTTCAGTGATATTAGTGTGCAGTAATGTACTGCACACTAATTGCACATGAATCTACGTTATTACAGGCGAAACTAAGCAAATTACACTTGCATTTGCTTGTTTTCAGTGATATTAACGTTACTGCACACTAATTGCACATGAATCTACGTTATTACAATTGAAAATAAGCAAATTACACATGCATTTGCTTGTTTTCAGTGATATTAACATTACTGCACTCTAATGCACATGAATCTACGTTATTACTGGCGGAACTAAGCAAATTACGCATGCATTTGCCTGTATTCAGTGATAATAACAATACTGGACTTTAATTGCGCATGAATCTACGTTATTACAGTTGAAACTAAATAAAATACACATGAATTTGCTTGTTTTCACTGATATTAACATTACTGCACACTAATTCCACATGAATCTACGTTGTTATAGGTGAAACTAAGCAAAAGACACATGCATTTGCTTGTTTTCAGTGATATTAGTGTGCAGTAATGTACTGCACACTAATTGCACATGAATCTACTTTAATACAATTGAAACTAAGCAAATTATACATGCATTTGCTTGTTTTCAGTGATATTAACATTACTGAGCACTAATTGCACATGAATCTACGTTATTACAATTGAAACTAAGCAAATTACACACGCATTTGCTTCTTTTCAGTGATATTAACATTACTGCACACTAATTGCACATGAATCTACGTTATTACAATTGAAACTAAGCAAATTAGACATGCATTTGCTCGTTTTCAGTGATATTAACATTACTGCACACTAATTGCACATGAATCTACGTTATTACACGTGAAACTAAGCAAATTACACTTGCATTTGCTTGTTTTCAGTGATATTCACGTTACTGCACACTAATTGCACATGAATCTACGTTATTACAATTGAAACTTAGCAAATTACACATGCATTTGCTTGTTTTCAGTGATATTAACATTACTGCACATTAATTGCACATGAATCCCCGTTATTACATTTAAAACTAAATAAAATACACATGAACTTGCTTGTTTTCAGTGATATTAACATTACCGCACACTAAATGCACATGAATCTACGTTATTACAGGTGAAACTATGCAAATTACACATACATTTGCTTGTTTTCAGTGATATTAACATTACTGTACACTAATTCCACATGAATCTACGTCATTACAATTGAAACTAAGCAAATTACACATGCATTTGCTTGCTTTCAGTGATATTAACATTACTGCACACTAATTGCACATGAATCTACGTTATTGCAGCTGAAACTAAGTAAAAGACACATGCATTTCCTTGTTTTCTGTGATAAAAACATTCATTCACACTAATTTCACATGAATCTACGTTATTACAGCTGAAACTAAGTAAAAGACACATGCATTTGCTTGTTTTCAGTGATATTAACATTGATTCACACTAATTGCACATGAATCTACGTTATTACAGCTGAAACTAAGTAAAAGACACATGCATTTGCTTGTTTTCTGTGATATTAACATTCATTCACACTAATTGCACATGAATCTACGTTATTACAGGTGAAACTAAGTAAAAGACACATGCATTTGCTTGTTTTCAGTGATATTAACATTACCGCACACTAATTGCACATGAATCTACGTTATTACAGGTGAAACTAAGCAAATTACACATGCATTTGCTTGTTTTCCGTGATATTAACATTACTGCACACTAATTGCACATGAATCCACGTTGTTACAGTCGAAACTAAGTAAAATACACATGCATTTGCTTGTTTTCAGTGATATTAACAATACTGCACACTAATTGCACACGAATCTACGTGATTACAATTGAAACTAAGCAAATTAGACATGCATTTGCTTGTTTTCAGTGATATTAACATTACTGCACACTAATTGCACATGAATCTACGTTATTACAGTTGAAACTAAATAAAATACACATGCATTTGCTTGTTTTCAGTGATATTAACATTACTGTACACTAATTCCACATGAATCTACGTTATTACAGGTAAAACTAAGCAAACTACACTTGCATTTGCTTGTTTTCAGTGATATTAACGTTACTGCACACTAATTGCACATGAATCCACGTTGTTACAGCTGAAACTAAGTAAAAGACACATGCATTTGCTTGTTTTCAGTGATATTAGTGTGCAGTAATGTACTGCACACTAATTGCACATGAATCTACATTATTACAGGCGAAACTAAGCAAATTACACTTGCATTTGCTTGTTTTCAGTGATATTAACGTTACTGCACACTAATTGCACATGAATCTACGTTATTACAATTGAAAATAAGCAAATTACACATGCATTTGCTTGTTTTCAGTGATATTAACATTACTGCACTCTAAATGCACATGAATCTACGTTATTACTGGCGGAACTAAGCAAATTACGCATGCATTTGCCTGTATTCAGTGATAATAACAATACTGGACTTTAATTGCGCATGAATCTACGTTATTACAGTTGAAACTAAATAAAATACACATGAATTTGCTTGTTTTCACTGATATTAACATTACTGCACACTAATTCCACATGAATCTACGTTGTTATAGGTGAAACTAAGTAAAAGACACATGCATTTGCTTGTTTTCAGTGATATTAGTGTGCAGTAATGTACTGCACACTAATTGCACATGAATCTACTTTAATACAATTGAAACTAAGCAAATTATACATGCATTTGCTTGTTTTCAGTGATATTAACATTACTGAGCACTAATTGCACATGAATCTACGTTATTACAATTGAAACTAAGCAAATTACACATGCATTTGCTTCTTTTCAGTGATATTAACATTACTGCACACTAATTGCACATGAATCTACGTTATTACAGATGAAACTAAATAAAATACACATGCATTTGCTTGTTTTCAGTGATATTAACATTACCGCACACTAATTCCACATGAATCTATGTTATTACAGGTAAAACTAAGCAAACTACACTTGCATTTGCTTGTTTTCAGTGATATTAACATTATTGCACACTAATTGCACATGAATCTACGTTATTACAATTGAAACTAAGCAAATTACACATGCCTTTGCTTGTTTTCAGTGATATTAACATTATTGCACACTAATTGCACATGGATCCACGCTGTTACAGGTGAAACTAAGTAAAAGACACATGCATTTGCTTGTTTTTAGTGATATTATTTTGCATTCATGTACTGCACACTAATTGCACATGGATCTACGTTATTACAATTGAAACTTAGCAAATTACACATGCATTTCCTTGTTTTCAGTGATATTAACATTACTGCACACTATTTGAACATGAATCTACGTTATTACAGGTGAAACTAAGCAAATTACACATGCATTTGCTTGTTTTCAGTGATATTAACATTACCGCACACTAATTCCACATGAATCTATGTTATTACAGGTAAAACTAAGCAAACTACACTTGCATTTGCTTGTTTTCAGTGATATTAACATTATTGCACACTAATTGCACATGAATCTACGTTATTACAATTGAAACTAAGCAAATTACACATGCCTTTGCTTGTTTTCAGTGATATTAACATTATTGCACACTAATTGCACATGGATCCACGTTGTTACAGGTGAAACTAAGTAAAAGACACATGCATTTGCTTGTTTTCAGTGATATTAACATTACTGTACACTAATTCCACATGAATCTACGTTATTACAGGTAAAACTAAGCAAACTACACTTGCATTTGCTTGTTTTCAGTGATATTAACGTTACAGCACACTAATTGCACATGAATCCACGTTGTTACAGCTGAAACTAAGTAAAAGACACATGCATTTGCTTGTTTTCAGTGATATTAGTGTGCAGTAATGTACTGCACACTAATTGCACATGAATCTACGTTATTACAGGCGAAACTAAGCAAATTACACCTGCATTTGCTTGTTTTCAGTGATATTAACGTTACTGCACACTAATTGCACATGAATCTACGTTATTACAATTGAAAATAAGCAAATTACACATGCATTTGCTTGTTTTCAGTGATATTAACATTACTGCACTCTAAATGCACATGAATCTACGTTATTACTGGCGGAACTAAGCAAATTACGCATGCATTTGCCTGTATTCAGTGATAATAACAATACTGGACTTTAATTGCGCATGAATCTACGTTATTACAGTTGAAACTAAATAAAATACACATGAATTTGCTTGTTTTCACTGATATTAACATTACCGCACACTAATTCCACATGAATCTACGTTGTTATAGGTGAAACTAAGTAAAAGACACATGCATTTGCTTGTTTTCAGTGATATTAGTGTGCAGTAATGTACTGCACACTAATTGCACATGAATCTACTTTAATACAATTGAAACTAAGCAAATTATACATGCATTTGCTTGTTTTCAGTGATATTAACATTACTGAGCACTAATTGCACATGAATCTACGTTATTACAATTGAAACTAAGCAAATTACACATGCATTTGCTTCTTTTCAGTGATATTAACATTACTGCACACTAATTGCACATGAATCTACGTTATTACAGATGAAACTAAATAAAATACACATGCATTTGCTTGTTTTCAGTGATATTAACATTACCGCACACTAATTCCACATGAATCTATGTTATTACAGGTAAAACTAAGCAAACTACACTTGCATTTGCTTGTTTTCAGTGATATTAACATTATTGCACACTAATTGCACATGAATCTACGTTATTACAATTGAAACTAAGCAAATTACACATGCCTTTGCTTGTTTTCAGTGATATTAACATTATTGCACACTAATTGCACATGGATCCACGTTGTTACAGGTGAAACTAAGTAAAAGACACATGCATTTGCTTGTTTTTAGTGATATTATTTTGCATTCATGTACTGCACACTAATTGCACATGGATCTACGTTATTACAATTGAAACTTAGCAAATTACACATGCATTTCCTTGTTTTCAGTGATATTAACATTACTGCACACTATTTGAACATGAATCTACGTTATTACAGGCGAAACTAAGCAAATTACACTTGCATTTGCTTGTTTTCAGTGATATTAACGTTACTGCACACTAATTGCACATGAATCTACGTTATTACAATTGAAAATAAGCAAATTACACATGCATTTGCTTGTTTTCAGTGATATTAACATTACTGCACTCTAAATGCACATGAATCTACGTTATTACTGGCGGAACTAAGCAAATTACGCATGCATTTGCCTGTATTCAGTGATAATAACAATACTGGACTTTAATTGCGCATGAATCTACGTTATTACAGTTGAAACTAAATAAAATACACATGAATTTGCTTGTTTTCACTGATATTAACATTACCGCACACTAATTCCACATGAATCTACGTTGTTATAGGTGAAACTAAGTAAAAGACACATGCATTTGCTTGTTTTCAGTGATATTAGTGTGCAGTAATGTACTGCACACTAATTGCACATGAATCTACTTTAATACAATTGAAACTAAGCAAATTATACATGCATTTGCTTGTTTTCAGTGATATTAACATTACTGAGCACTAATTGCACATGAATCTACGTTATTACAATTGAAACTAAGCAAATTACACATGCATTTGCTTCTTTTCAGTGATATTAACATTACTGCACACTAATTGCACATGAATCTACGTTATTACAGATGAAACTAAATAAAATACACATGCATTTGCTTGTTTTCAGTGATATTAACATTACCGCACACTAATTCCACATGAATCTATGTTATTACAGGTAAAACTAAGCAAACTACATTTGCATTTGCTTGTTTTCAGTGATATTAACATTATTGCACACTAATTGCACATGAATCTACGTTATTACAATTGAAACTAAGCAAATTACACATGCCTTTGCTTGTTTTCAGTGATATTAACATTATTGCACACTAATTGCACATGGATCCACGTTGTTACAGGTGGAACTAAGTAAAAGACACATGCATTTGCTTGTTTTTAGTGATATTATTTTGCATTCATGTACTGCACACTAATTGCACATGGATCTACGTTATTACAATTGAAACTTAGCAAATTACACATGCATTTCCTTGTTTTCAGTGATATTAACATTACTGCACACTATTTGAACATGAATCTACGTTATTACAGGTGAAACTAAGCAAATTACACATGCATTTGCTTGTTTTCAGTGATATTAACATTACCGCACACTAATTCCACATGAATCTATGTTATTACAGGTAAAACTAAGCAAACTACACTTGCATTTGCTTGTTTTCAGTGATATTAACATTATTGCACACTAATTGCACATGAATCTACGTTATTACAATTGAAACTAAGCAAATTACACATGCCTTTGCTTGTTTTCAGTGATATTAACATTATTGCACACTAATTGCACATGGATCCACGTTGTTACAGGTGAAACTAAGTAAAAGACACATGCATTTGCTTGTTTTTAGTGATATTAGTGTGCATTAATGTACTGCACACTAATTGCACATGGATCTACGTTATTACAATTGAAACTTAGCAAATTACACATGCATTTGCTTGTTTTCAGTGATATTAACGTTACTGTACACTAAGTCCACATGAATCTACGTCATTACAATTGAAACTAAGCAAATTACCCATGCATTTGCTTGCTTTCAGTGATATTAACATTACTGCACACTAATTGCACATGAATCTACGTTATTGCAGGTGAAACTAAGCAAATTACATTTGCATTTGCTTATTTCCAGTGATATTAACATTACTGCACACTAATTGCACATGAATCTACGTTATTACAATTGAAACTAAGCAAATTACACATCCATTTGCTTGTTTTCAGTGATACTAACATTACTGCACATTAATTGCACATGAATTTACGTTATTACAATTGAAACTAAGCAAATTACACATGCATTTGCTTGTTTTCAGTGATATTAACATTACTGCACATTAATTGCACATGAATCCACGTTATTACATTTAAAACTAAACAAATTACACTTGCATTTGCTTGTTTTCAGTGATATTAACGTTACTGCACACTAATTGCACATGAATCTACGTTATTACAATTGAAACTAAGCAAATTACACATGCATTTGCTTGTTTCCATTGATATTAACATTACTGCACACTAATTGCACATGAATCTACGTTTTTACAGGTAAATCTAAGCAAACTACACTTGCATTTGCTTGTTTTCAGTGATATTAACGTTACTGCACACTAATTGCACATGAATCCACGTTGTTACAGCTGAACCTAAGTAAAAGACACATGCATTTGCTTGTTTTCAGTGATATTAATGTGCAGTAATGTACTGCACACTAATTGCACATGAATCTACGTTATTACAGGTGAAACTAAGCAAATTACACTTGCATTTGCTTGTTTTCAGTGATATTAACGTTACTGCACACTAATTGCACATGAATCTACGTTATTACAATTGAAAATAAGCAAATTACACATGCATTTGCTTTTTTTCAGTGATATTAACATTACTGCACACTAAATGCACATGAATCTACGTTATTACTGGCGGAACTAAGCAAATTACGCATGCATTTGCCTGTATTCAGTGATATTAACATTACTGGACTTTAATTGCGCATGAATCTCTGCTATTACAGTTGAAACTAAATAAAATACACATGAATTTGCTTGTTTTCACTGATATTAACATTACCGCACACTAATTCCACATGAATCTACGTTGTTACAGGTGAAACTAAGTAAAAGACACATGCATTTGCTTGTTTTCAGTGATATTAGTGTGCAGTAATTTACTGCACACTAATTGCACATGAATCTACTTTAATACAATTGAAACTAAGCAAATTATACATGCATTTGCTTGTTTTCAGTGATATTAACATTACTGAACACTAATTGCACATGAATCTACGTTATTACAATTGAAACTAAGCAAATTACACATGCATTTGCTTCTTTTCAGTGATATTAACATTACTGCACACTAATTGCACATGAATCTACGTTATTACAGTTGAAACTAAATAAAATACACATGCATTTGCTTGTTTTCAGTGATATTAACATTACCACACACTAATTCCACATGAATCTATGTTATTACAGGTAAAACTAAGCAAACTACACTTGCATTTGCTTGTTTTCAGTGATATTAACATTACTGCACACTAATTGCACATGAATCTACGTTATTACTGGTGAAACTAAGCAAATTACGCATGCATTTGCGTGTTTTCAGTGATATTAACATTACTGCACACTAATTGCACATAAATCCACGTTATTACAGGTGAAACTAAGCAAATTACACATGCATTTGCTTGTTTTCAGTGATATTAACATTACTGCACACTAATTGCACATGAATCTACGTTATTACAATTGAAACTAAATAAAATACACATGCATTTGCTTGTTTTCAGTGATATTAACATTACCGCACACTAATTCCACATGAATCTACGTTATTACAGGTGAAACTAAGCAAATTACACATGCATTTGCTTGTTTTCAGTGATATTTACATTACTGCACACTAATTGCACATGAATCCACGTTGTTACAGCCGAAACTAAGTAAAATACCTATGCATTTGCTTGTTTTCAGTGATATTAACATTACTGCACACTAATTGCACATGAATCTACGTTATTACAGGTGAAACTAAGCAAATTACACTTGCATTTGCTTGTTTTCAGTGATATTAACATTACTGCACATTAATTGCACATTAATCTACGTTATTACAGTTGAAACTAAATAAAATACACATGCATTTCCTTGTTTTCAGTGATATTAACATTACTGTACACTAATTGCACATGAATCTACGTTATTACAATTGAAACTAAGCAATTTACACATGCATTTGCTTGTTTTCAGAGATATTAACATTACTGCACACTAATTGCACATGAATCTACGTTATTACAGGTGAAACTAAGCAAATTACACTTGCATTTGCTTATTTTCGCTGATATTAACGTTACTGCACACTAATTGCACATGAATCTACGTTATTACAATTGAAACTAAGTAAAATACACATGCATTTGCTTGTTTTCAGTGATATAAACATTACTGCACACTAATTGCACATGAATCTACGTTATTACAGGTGAAACTAAGCAAATTACACATGCATTTGCTTTTTTTCCGTGATATTAACATTACTGCACACTAATTGCACATGAATCCACGTTGTTACAGTCGAAACTAAGTAAAATACACATGCATTTGCTTGTTTTCAGTGATATTAACATTACTGCACACTAATTGCACACGAATCTACGTGATTACAATTGAAACTAAGCAAATTACATATGCATTTGCTTGTTTTCAGTGATATTAACATTACTGCACACTAATTGCACATGAATCCACGTTGTTACAGCTGAAACTAAGTAAAAGACACATGCATTTGCTTGTTTTCAGTGATATTAACATTACTGCACATTAATTGCACATGAATCTACGTTATTACAGTTGAAACTAAATAAAATACACATGCATTTGCTTGTTTTCAGTGATATTAACATTAGTGTACACTAATTGCACATGAATCTACGTTATTACAATTGAAACTAAGCAAATTAGACATGCATTTGCTTGTTTTCAGTGATATTAACATTACTGCACACTAATTGCACATGAATCTACGTTATTACAGGTGAAACTAAGCAAATTACACTTGCATTTGCTTGTTTTCAGTGATATTAACGTTACTGCACACTAATTGCACATGAATCTACGTTATTACAATTGAAACTAAGCAAATTACACATGCATTTGCTTGTTTCCAGTGATATTAACATTACTGCACACTAATTCCACATGAATCTACGTTATTACAGGTAAAACTAAGCAAACTAAACTTGCATTTGCTTGTTTTCAGTGATATTAACGTTACTGCACACTAATTGCAAATGAATCCACGTTGTTACAGCTGAAACTAAGTAAAAGACACATGCATTTGCCTGTATTCAGTGATATTAACATTACTGCACTTTAATTCTTGTTTTCAGTGATATTAACATTACTGTACACTAATTGCACATGAATCTACGTTATTACAATTGAAACTAAGCAAATTAGACATGCATTTGCTTGTTTTCAGTGATATTAACATTACTGCACACTAATTGCACATGAATCTACGTTATTACAGGTGAAACTAAGCAAATTACACTTGCATTTGCTTGTTTTCAGTGATATTAACGTTACTGCACACTAATTGCACATGAATCTACGTTATTACAATTGAAAATAAGCAAATTACACATGCATTTGCTTGTTTTCAGTGATATTAACATTACTGCACACTAAATGCACATGAATCTACGTTATTACTGCGGAACTAAGCAAATTACGCATGCATTTGCCTGTATTCAGTGATATTAACATTACTGGACTTTAATTGCGCATGAATCTACGTTATTACAGTTGAAACTAAATAAAATACACCTGAATTTGCTTGTTTTCACTGATATTAACATTACCTCACACTAATTCCACATGAATCTACGTTGTTATAGGTGAAACTAAGTAAAAGACACATGCATTTGCTTGTTTTCAGTGATATTAGTGTGCAGTAATGTACTGCACACTAATTGCACATGAATCTACTTTAATACAATTGAAACTAAGCAAATTATACATGCATTTGCTTGTTTTCAGTGATATTAACATTACTGAACACTAATTGCACATGAATCTACGTTATTACAATTGAAACTAAGCAAATTACACATGCATTTGCTTCTTTTCAGTGATATTAACATTACTGCACACTAATTGCACATGAATCTACGTTATGACAGTTGAAACTAAATAAAATACACATGCATTTGCTTGTTTTCAGTGATATTAACATTACCGCACACTAATTCCACATGAATCTATGTTATTACAGGTAAAACTAAGCAAACTAAAATTGCATTTGCTTGTTTTCAGTGATATTAACATTATTGCACACTAATTGCACATGAATCTACGTTATTACAATTTAAACTAAGCAAATATTACACATACCTTTGCTTGTTTTCAGTGATATTAACATTATTGCACACTAATTGCACATGGATCCACGTTGTTACAGGTGAAACTAAGAAGTAAAGACGCATGCATTTGCTTGTTTTCAGTGATATTAGTGTGCATTAATGTACTGCACACTAATTGCACATGAATCTACGTTATTACAGGCGAAACTAAGCAAATTACACTTGCATTTGCTTGTTTTCAGTGATATTAACGTTACTGCACACTAATTGCACATGAATCTACGTTATTACAATTGAAAATAAGCAAATTACACATGCATTTGCTTGTTTTCAGTGATATTAACATTACTGCACTCTAAATGCACATGAATCTACGTTATTACTGGCGGAACTAAGCAAATTACGCATGCATTTGCCTGTATTCAGTGATAATAACAATACTGGACTTTAATTGCGCATGAATCTACGTTATTACAGTTGAAACTAAATAAAATACACATGAATTTGCTTGTTTTCACTGATATTAACATTACTGCACACTAATTCCACATGAATCTACGTTGTTATAGGTGAAACTAAGTAAAAGACACATGCATTTGCTTGTTTTCAGTGATATTAGTGTGCAGTAATGTACTGCACACTAATTGCACATGAATCTACTTTAATACAATTGAAACTAAGCAAATTATACATGCATTTGCTTGTTTTCAGTGATATTAACATTACTGAGCACTAATTGCACATGAATCTACGTTATTACAATTGAAACTAAGCAAATTACACATGCATTTGCTTCTTTTCAGTGATATTAACATTACTGCACACTAATTGCACATGAATCTACGTTATTACAGATGAAACTAAATAAAATACACATGCATTTGCTTGTTTTCAGTGATATTAACATTACCGCACACTAATTCCACATGAATCTATGTTATTACAGGTAAAACTAAGCAAACTACACTTGCATTTGCTTGTTTTCAGTGATATTAACATTATTGCACACTAATTGCACATGAATCTACGTTATTACAATTGAAACTAAGCAAATTACACATGCCTTTGCTTGTTTTCAGTGATATTAACATTATTGCACACTAATTGCACATGGATCCACGTTGTTACAGGTGAAACTAAGTAAAAGACACATGCATTTGCTTGTTTTAGTGATATTATTTGCATTCATGTACTGCACACTAATTGCACATGGATCTACGTTATTACAATTGAAACTTAGCAAATTACACATGCATTTCCTTGTTTTCAGTGATATTAACATTACTGCACACTATTTGAACATGAATCTACGTTATTACAGGTGAAACTAAGCAAATTACACATGCATTTGCTTGTTTTCAGTGATATTAACATTACCGCACACTAATTCCACATGAATCTATGTTATTACAGGTAAAACTAAGCAAACTACACTTGCATTTGCTTGTTTTCAGTGATATTAACATTATTGCACACTAATTGCACATGAATCTACGTTATTACAATTGAAACTAAGCAAATTACACATGCCTTTGCTTGTTTTCAGTGATATTAACATTATTGCACACTAATTGCACATGGATCCACGTTGTTACAGGTGAAACTAAGTAAAAGACACATGCATTTGCTTGTTTTCAGTGATATTAACATTACTGTACACTAATTCCACATGAATCTACGTTATTACAGGTAAACTAAGCAAACTACACTTGCATTTGCTTGTTTTCAGTGATATTAACGTTACTGCACACTAATTGCACATGAATCCACGTTGTTACAGCTGAAACTAAGTAAAAGACACATGCATTTGCTTGTTTTCAGTGATATTAGTGTGCAGTAATGTACTGCACACTAATTGCACATGAATCTACGTTATTACAGCGGAACTAAGCAAATTACACCTGCATTTGCTTGTTTTCAGTGATATTAACGTTACTGCACACTAATTGCACATGAATCTACGTTATTACAATTGAAAATAAGCAAATTACACATGCATTTGCTTTTTTCAGTGATATTAACATTACTGCACTCTAATTGCACATGAATCTACGTTATTACTGGCGGAACTAAGCAAATTACGCATGCATTTGCCTGTATTCAGTGATAATAACAATACTGGACTTTAATTGCGCATGAATCTACGTTATTACAGTTGAAACTAAATAAAATACACATGAATTTGCTTGTTTTCACTGATATTAACATTACCGCACACTAATTCCACATGAATCTACGTTGTTAAGATGAAACTAAGTAAAAGACACATGCATTTGCTTGTTTTCAGTGATATTAGTGTGCAGTAATGTACTGCACACTAATTGCACATGAATCTACTTAATACAATTGAAACTAAGCAAATTATACATGCATTTGCTTGTTTTCAGTGATATTAACATTACTGAGCACTAATTGCACATGAATCTACGTTATTACAATTGAAAACTAAGCAAATTACACATGCATTTGCTTCTTTTCAGTGATATTAACATTACTGCACACTAATTGCACATGAATCTACGTTATTACAGATGAAACTAAATAAAATACACATGCATTTGCTTGTTTTCAGTGATATTAACATTACCGCACACTAATTCCACATGAATCTATGTTATTACAGGTAAAACTAAGCAAACTACACTGCATTTGCTTGTTTTCAGTGATATTAACATTATGCACACTAATTGCACATGAATCTACGTTATTACAATTGAAACTAAGCAAATTACACATGCCTTTGCTTGTTTTCAGTGATATTAACATTATTGCACACTAATTGCACATGGATCCACGTTGTTACAGGTGAAACTAAGTAAAAGACACATGCATTTGCTGTTTTAGTGATATTATTTGCATTCATGTACTGCACACTAATTGCACATGGATCTACGTTATTACAATTGAAACTTAGCAAATTACACATGCATTTCTTGTTTTCAGTGATATTAACATTACTGCACACTATTTGAACATGAATCTACGTTATTACAGGCGAAACTAAGCAAATTACACTTGCATTTGCTTGTTTTCAGTGATATTAACGTTACTGCACACTAATTGCACATGAATCTACGTTATTACAATTGAAAATAAGCAAATTACACATGCATTTGCTTGTTTTCAGTGATATTAACATTACTGCACCTAAATGCACATGAATCTACGTTATTACTGGCGAACTAAGCAAATTACGCATGCATTTGCCTGTATTCAGTGATAATAACAATACTGGACTTTAATTGCGCATGAATCTACGTTATTACAGTTGAAACTAAATAAAATACACATGAATTTGCTTGTTTTCACTGATATTAACATTACGCACACTAATTTCACATGAATCTACGTTGTTATAGGTGAAACTAAGTAAAAGACACATGCATTTGCTTGTTTTCAGTGATATTAGTGTGCAGTAATGTACTGCACACTAATTGCACATGAATCTACTTTAATACAATTGAAACTAAGCAAATTATACATGCATTTGCTTGTTTTCAGTGATATTAACATTACTGACACTAATTGCACATGAATCTACGTTATTACAATTGAAACTAAGCAAATTACACATGCATTTGCTTCTTTTCAGTGATATTAACATTACTGCACACTAATTGCACATGAATCTACGTTATTACAGATGAAACTAAATAAAATACACATGCATTTGCTTGTTTTCAGTGATATTAACATTACCGCACACTAATTCCACATGAATCTATGTTATTACAGGTAAAACTAAGCAAACTACATTGCATTTGCTTGTTTTCAGTGATATTAACATTATTGCACACTAATTGCACATGAATCTACGTTATTACAATTGAAACTAAGCAAATATTACACATGCCTTTGCTTGTTTTCAGTGATATTAACATTATTGCACACTAATTGCACATGGATCCACGTTGTTACAGGTGAAACTAAGTAAAAGACACATGCATTTGCTTGTTTTTAGTGATATTATTTTGCATTCATGTACTGCACACTAATTGCACATGGATCTACGTTATTACAATTGAAACTTAGCAAATTACACATGCATTTCTTGTTTTCAGTGATATTAACATTACTGCACACTATTTGAACATGAATCTACGTTATTACAGGTGAAACTAAGCAAATTACACATGCATTTGCTTGTTTTCAGTGATATTAACATTACGCACACTAATTCCACATGAATCTATGTTATTACAGGTAAAACTAAGCAAACTACACTTGCATTTGCTTGTTTTCAGTGATATTAACATTATTGCACACTAATTGCACATGAATCTACGTTATTACAATTGAAACTAAGCAAATTACACATGCCTTTGCTTGTTTTCAGTGATATTAACATTATGCACACTAATTGCACATGGATCCACGTTGTTACAGGTGAAACTAAGTAAAAGACACATGCATTTGCTTGTTTTTAGTGATATTAAGTGTGCATTATGTACTGCACACTAATTGCACATGGATCTACGTTATTACAATTGAAACTAGCAAATTACACATGCATTTGCTTGTTTTCAGTGATATTAACGTTACTGTACACTAAGTCCACATGAATCTACGTCATTACAATGAAACTAAGCAAATTACCATTGCATTTGCTTGCTTTCAGTGATATTAACATTACTGCACACTAATTGCACATGAATCTACGTTATTGCAGGTGAAACTAAGCAAATTACATTTGCATTTGCTTATTTCCAGTGATATTAACATTACTGCACACTAATTGCACATGAATCTACGTTATTACAATTGAAAACTAAGCAAATTACACATCCATTTGCTTGTTTTCAGTGATACTAACATTACTGCACATTAATTGCACATGAATTTACGTTATTACAATTGAAACTAAGCAAATACACATGCATTTGCTTGTTTTCAGTGATATTAACATTACTGCACATTAATTGCACATGAATCCACGTTATTACATTTAAAACTAAACAAATTACACTGCATTTGCTTGTTTTCAGTGATATTAACGTTACTGCACACTAATTGCACATGAATCTACGTTATTACAATTGAAACTAAGCAAATTACACATGCATTTGCTTGTTTCCATTGATATTAACATTACTGCACACTAATTGCACATGAATCTACGTTTTTACAGGTAAATCTAAGCAAACTACACTTGCATTTGCTTGTTTTCAGTGATATTAACGTTACTGCACACTAATTGCACATGAATCCACGTTGTTACAGGCTGAACCTAAGTAAAAGACACATGCATTTGCTTGTTTCAGTGATATTAATGTGCAGTAATGTACTGCACACTAATTGCACATTGAATCTACGTTATTACAGGTGAAACTAAGCAAATTACACTTGCATTTGCTTGTTTTCAGTGATATTAACGTTACTGCACACTAATTGCACATGAATCTACGTTATTACAATTGAAATAAGCAAATTACACATGCATTTGCTTTTTTCAGTGATATTAACATTACTGCACACTAATTGCACATGAATCTACGTTATTACGGAAACTAAGCAAATTACGCATGCATTTGCTTGTTCAGTGATATTAACATTACTGACTAATTGCACATGAATCTACGTTATTACAGTTGAAACTAAGCAAATTACACATGCATTTGCTTGTTTTCAGTGATATTAACATTACGCACACTAATTGCACATGAATCTACGTTGTTACAGTGAAACTAAGTAAAAGACACATGCATTTGCTTGTTTTCAGTGATATTATGTCAGTAATTACTGCACACTAATTGCACATGAATCTACGTTATTACATTGAAACTAAGCAAAATACATGCATTTGCTTGTTTTCAGTGATATTAACATTACTGCACACTAATTGCACATGAATCTACGTTATTACAATTGAAACTAAGCAAATTACACATGCATTTGCTTGTTTTCAGTGATATTAACATTACTGCACACTAATTGCACATGAATCTACGTTATTACAGTTGAAACTAATAAAATACACATGCATTTGCTTGTTTTCAGTGATATTAACATTACTGCACACTAATTGCACATGAATCTGTTATTACAGTAAAACTAAGCAATACACACTGCATTTGCTTGTTTTCAGTGATATTAACATTACTGCACACTAATTGCACATGAATCTACGTTATTACTGGTGAAACTAAGCAAATTACCCATGCATTTGCTTGTTTTCAGTGATATTAACATTACTGCACACTAATTGCACATGAATCTACGTTATTACAGGTGAAACTAAGCAAATTACACATGCATTTGCTTGTTTTCAGTGATATTAACATTACTGCACACTAATTGCACATGAATCTACGTTATTACAAGTGAAACTAATAAAATACACATGCATTTGCTTGTTTTCAGTGATATTAACATTACTGCACACTAATTGCACATGAATCTACGTTATTACAGGTGAAACTAAGCAAATTACACATGCATTTGCTTGTTTTCAGTGATATTAACATTACTGCACACTAATTGCACATGAATCTACGTTATTACAGTTGAAACTAAGCAAATACACATGCATTTGCTTGTTTTCAGTGATATTAACATTACTGCACACTAATTGCACATGAATCTACGTTATTACAGTGAAACTAAGCAAATTACACATGCATTTGCTTGTTTTCAGTGATATTAACATTACTGCACACTAATTGCACATGAATCTACGTTATTACATTGAAACTAATAAAATACACATGCATTTGCTTGTTTTCAGTGATATTAACATTACTGCACACTAATTGCACATGAATCTACGTTATTACAATTGAAACTAAGCAAATTACACATGCATTTTTGTTTTCAGTGATATTAACATTACTGCACACTAATTGCACATGAATCTACGTTATTACAGGTGAAACTAAGCAAATTACACTTGCATTTGCTTTTTTCAGTGATATTAACATTACTGCACACTAATTGCACATGAATCTACGTTATTACAATTGAAACTAAGCAAATTACACATGCATTTGCTTGTTTTCAGTGATATTAACATTACTGCACACTAATTGCACATGAATCTACGTTATTACAGGTGAAACTAAGCAAATTACACATGCATTTGCTTTTTTCAGTGATATTAACATTACTGCACACTAATTGCACATGAATCTACGTTATTACAGTGAAACTAAGAAATACACATGCATTTGCTTGTTTTCAGTGATATTAACATTACTGCACACTAATTGCACATGAATCTACGTTATTACAATTGAAACTAAGCAAATTACACATGCATTTGCTTGTTTTCAGTGATATTAACATTACTGCACACTAATTGCACATGAATCTACGTTGTTACAGCTGAAACTAAGTAAAAGACACATGCATTTGCTTGTTTTCAGTGATATTAACGTTACTGCACACTAATTGCACATGAATCTACGTTATTACATTGAAACTAAGCAAATACACATGCATTTGCTTGTTTTCAGTGATATTAACATTACTGCACACTAATTGCACATGAATCTACGTTATTACAATTGAAACTAAGCAAATTACACATGCTTGCTTGTTTTCAGTGATATTAACATTACTGCACACTAATTGCACATGAATCTACGTTATTACATTGAAACTAAGCAAATTACACATGCATTTGCTTGTTTTCAGTGATATTAACATTACTGCACACTAATTGCACATGAATCTACGTTATTACAATTGAAACTAAGCAAATTACACATGCATTTGCTTGTTTTCAGTGATATTAACATT
The DNA here is from genome assembly GCA_013076295.1 of Sanderia malayensis. NCBI lineage: Eukaryota > Metazoa > Cnidaria > Scyphozoa > Semaeostomeae > Pelagiidae > Sanderia > Sanderia malayensis. Next base: position 22,192 of record RQOL01000151.1, read on the forward strand.
ACTGCACACTAATTGCACATGAATCTACGTTATTACAGGTAAAACTAAGCAAACTACATGCATTTGCTTGTTTTCAGTGATATTAACATTACTGCACACTAATTGCACATGAATCTACGTTATTACAATTGAAACTAAGCAAATTACACATGCATTTGCTTGTTTTCAGTGATATTAACATTACTGCACACTAATTGCACATGAATCTACGTTGTTACAGCTGAAACTAAGTAAAAGACACATGCATTTGCTTGTTTTCAGTGATATTAACATTACTGCACACTAATTGCACATGAATCTACGTTATTACAATTGAAACTAAGCAAATTACACATGCATTTGCTTGTTTTCAGTGATATTAACATTACTGCACACTAATTGCACATGAATCTACGTTATTACAGGTGAAACTAAGCAAATTACACATGCATTTGCTTGTTTTCAGTGATATTAACATTACTGCACACTAATTGCACATGAATCTACGTTATTACAGGTGAAACTAAGCAAACTACACTTGCATTTGCTTGTTTTCAGTGATATTAACATTACTGCACACTAATTGCACATGAATCTACGTTATTACAATTGAAACTAAGCAAATTACACATGCATTTGCTTGTTTTCAGTGATATTAACATTACTGCACACTAATTGCACATGAATCACGTTATTACAGGTGAAACTAAGTAAAAGACACATGCATTTGCTTTTTTCAGTGATATATTATTAATTACTGCACACTAATTGCACATGAATCTACGTTATTACAATTGAAACTAAGCAAATTACACATGCATTTGCTTGTTTTCAGTGATATTAACATTACTGCACACTAATTGCACATGAATCTACGTTATTACAATTGAAACTAAGCAAATTACACATGCATTTGCTTGTTTTCAGTGATATTAACATTACTGCACACTAATTGCACATGAATCTACGTTATTACAGGTGAAACTAAGCAAATTACATTTGCATTTGTTTTCAGTGATATTAACATTACTGCACACTAATTGCACATGAATCTACGTTATTACAATTGAAACTAAGCAAATTACACATGCATTTGCTTGTTTTCAGTGATATTAACATTACTGCACATTAATTGCACATGAATCTACGTTATTACAATTGAAACTAAGCAAATTACACATGCATTTGCTTGTTTTCAGTGATATTAACATTACTGCACACTAATTGCACATGAATCTACGTTATTACATTGAAACTAACAAATTACACTTGCATTTGCTTGTTTTCAGTGATATTAACGTTACTGCACACTAATTGCACATGAATCTACGTTATTACAATTGAAACTAAGCAAATTACACATGCATTTGCTTGTTTTCAGTGATATTAACATTACTGCACACTAATTGCACATGAATCTACGTTTTACAGGTAAACTAAGCAAACTACACTTGCATTTGCTTGTTTTCAGTGATATTAACGTTACTGCACACTAATTGCACATGAATCACGTTATTACAGTGAAACTAAGTAAAATTACACATGCATTTGCTTGTTTTCAGTGATATTAACAATTACTGCACACTAATTGCACATGAATCTACGTTATTACAGGTGAAACTAAGCAAATTACACTTGCATTTGCTTTCAGTGATATTAACGTTACTGCACACTAATTGCACATGAATCTACGTTATTACAATTGAAAACTAAGCAAATTACACATGCATTTGCTTTTTTCAGTGATATTAACATTACTGCACACTAATGCACATGAATCTACGTTATTACTGGCGGAACTAAGCAAATTACGCATGCATTTGCTGTTTCAGTGATATTAACATTACTGGACTAATTGCACATGAATCTCTGCTATTACAAGTTGAAACTAAATAAAATACACATGCATTTGCTTGTTTTCAGTGATATTAACATTACGCACACTAATTGCACATGAATCTACGTTATTACAGTGAAACTAAGAAAACACATGCATTTGCTTGTTTTCAGTGATATTATTAAATTACTGCACACTAATTGCACATGAATCTACGTTATTACAATTGAAACTAAGCAAATTATACATGCATTTGCTTGTTTTCAGTGATATTAACATTACTGCACACTAATTGCACATGAATCTACGTTATTACAATTGAAACTAAGCAAATTACACATGCATTTGCTTCTTTTCAGTGATATTAACATTACTGCACACTAATTGCACATGAATCTACGTTATTACAGTTGAAACTAAATAAAATACACATGCATTTGCTTGTTTTCAGTGATATTAACATTACCACACACTAATTGCACATGAATCTACGTTATTACAGGTAAAACTAAGCAAATTACACTTGCATTTGCTTGTTTTCAGTGATATTAACATTACTGCACACTAATTGCACATGAATCTACGTTATTACTGGTGAAACTAAGCAAATTACGCATGCATTTGCTTGTTTTCAGTGATATTAACATTACTGCACACTAATTGCACATGAATCTACGTTATTACAGGTGAAACTAAGCAAATTACACATGCATTTGCTTGTTTTCAGTGATATTAACATTACTGCACACTAATTGCACATGAATCTACGTTATTACAATTGAAACTAATAAAATACACATGCATTTGCTTGTTTTCAGTGATATTAACATTACGCACACTAATTGCACATGAATCTACGTTATTACAGGTGAAACTAAGCAAATTACACATGCATTTGCTTGTTTTCAGTGATTTACATTACTGCACACTAATTGCACATGAATCTACGTTTACAGCGAAACTAAGTAAATACACATGCATTTGCTTGTTTTCAGTGATATTAACATTACTGCACACTAATTGCACATGAATCTACGTTATTACAGTGAAACTAAGCAAATTACACTTGCATTTGCTTGTTTTCAGTGATATTAACATTACTGCACACTAATTGCACATGAATCTACGTTATTACAGTGAAACTAAAAATTACACATGCATTTGCTTTTTTTCAGTGATATTAACATTACTGCACACTAATTGCACATGAATCTACGTTATTACAATTGAAACTAAGAAATTACACATGCATTTGCTTTTTTCAGTGATATTAACATTACTGCACACTAATTGCACATGAATCTACGTTATTACAGGTGAAACTAAGCAAATTACACTTGCATTTGCTTTTTTTCGTGATATTAACTTACTGCACACTAATTGCACATGAATCTACGTTATTACAGTGAAACTAAGTAAAATACACATGCATTTGCTTGTTTTCAGTGATATTAACATTACTGCACACTAATTGCACGAATCTACGTATTACATTGAAACTAAGCAAATTACACATGCATTTGCTTTTTTCAGTGATATTAACATTACTGCACACTAATTGCACATGAATCCACGTTGTTACAGCCGAAACTAAGTAAAATACACATGCATTTGCTTGTTTTCAGTGATATTAACATTACTGCACACTAATTGCACATGAATCTACGTTAAATTGAAACTAAAAATACATATGCATTTGCTTGTTTTCAGTGATATTAACATTACTGCACACTAATTGCACATGAATCTACGTTATTACATTGAAACTAAGTAAAAGAACATGCATTTGCTTGTTTTCAGTGATATTAACATTACTGCACACTAATTGCACATGAATCTACGTTATTACAGTGAAACTAAATAAAATTACACATGCATTTGCTTGTTTTCAGTGATATTAACATTACTGCACACTAATTGCACATGAATCTACGTTATTACAATTGAAACTAAGCAAATTACACATGCATTTGCTTGTTTTCAGTGATATTAACATTACTGCACACTAATTGCACATGAATCTACGTTATTACACGTGAAACTAAGCAAATTACACTTGCATTTGCTTGTTTTCAGTGATATTAACGTTACTGCACACTAATTGCACATGAATCTACGTTGTTACAGCTGAAACTAAGCAAATTACACATGCATTTGCTTGTTTTCAGTGATATTAACATTACTGCACACTAATTGCACATGAATCTACGTTATTACAAGTGAAACTAAGCAAACTAACATGCATTTGCTTGTTTTCAGTGATATTAACATTACTGCACACTAATTGCAAATGAATCCACGTTGTTTTACAGCTGAAACTAAGTAAAAGACACATGCATTTGCCTGTATTCAGTGATATTAACATTACTGCACTTTAATTCTTGTTTTCAGTGATATTAACATTACTGTACACTAATTGCACATGAATCTACGTTATTACAATTGAAACTAAGCAAATTAGACATGCATTTGCTTGTTTTCAGTG